>BPLR01018120.1:0-40777 GCA_021605095.1 Caerostris extrusa | reverse complement strand
TTTCCCTGCAGTGTTTGTTCTGAGGTGTCATTGGAGCAAACTTCATTTTTATGAACAATAACGCCAAAAGGGCTGGGAAGTGTGAGGGGCTGCTAGGAAACGAAAATACCACTAGAATTTAAAGTCCAACGTTTTCTCTACATTTGAATCTCATAGAACATACACAGAATTCTTTAAGGATATGTCCTTCGACAGGATCGGAGAATCTAACAACTGAAGTATGGATTAATTGACGGATGAGCCATACTTATTTCAACAATTGCTCCGTCATTTTAAGATAAATATTGAAAGCCCTCTTAGGTAGACAATGTGCACCACTGCTTCAATGAAATTTTTTTTACTTCATCTCTATTTAATGCTCTCAATTCATTTTTTTTTTTTTGCATTAGTATGATTTTATTTATCTTCGAATCACAAAATATTAACTGCATTCTGATTTTCATGTCTCTCGAATTTCTTCCGAAATTATAATATTAAAAGCAATCCATGTTTAACTTTTTGCACACTGATGTAAAATTTCATATAGTGAATATTTTATGCTTATTCAGATATATGACAATAGTTACTATTGTTTGTATTTTCCGAACCTAATGATGTTTTATTAGCAGCAGTTTTCCTAATAAAATGCATGATTTTTATAAAGATTTTAAAAACTTTAATACTTTCATTTTATGTGAAGGCACAAATTCATAGATCACAGTTAATTATTTTCACAACTTTCTATGACATAAATATTATAAATAAATTTAAATACACATGAATGATAGCATAAATAATAATGAAATTTGAGCAAAATTCATCGATTCAAAAATATATAATTTTTTTATCGAGAATTTAAATAATTACTATGTTATTTTTATTATAGGTCATCGTTCTTTCTGATCCCCGTGTCAAAAGACAGATGCTCAGCAGAAAACATTCATTGAAAAAGCCGTTGAAGGTTTGGGCCAACATGGTCTTGTTGCAACATCTGACAAAGCTCTAATGAATTTGCACGAGGCTCTCAAAGTAGAATTTGAACGAATCATTCACCAATACAAGATTGCAGTTCAAAAGCTAAATGAACTTTGCCTAACCCCCAAGCAATTTAGTAACCAGATCCATATCATATGGTCCAGCACCTACTGACGCCAGCCACCAAAGACAACTTAATCTTCGCCAGAATGAAATTCAAGAAAGACTCATCAAAAATAAGACTATATTAAATGTTATTGAACCCACTCTGACTGACCATTCCCTGGAACTCTTGCTGAAAACTTTAAGAAAAGGGTAGAAATAGATAAAGACATCATCTTCCAATTTACCCAATTAAGAAAAGAAGTGAAAGATGTCAATCCTGATGCTGTGGTTGCGCCAATCCTGATGAAATTTTCTAAAGGTTGTTCCAGGGTTTTGGAATTAATGCAGGATTTGGGAGACGAAGTGGAAGATTATAACAGTACTAGTACCAGTGACATATCAGGATATCACAGTGATTCTGATTCAACTATTGTAGTCAACAGCCAGAACAGTGGATGCAAGAGATACAACCTCATGTACCAATCAGGTAATTTTCAAAATAAATTTTAAAAAATAACCATTGCTAAGCTATAATATCCCAATATTATTGTTAAGGTGTTTTATTATAAATGCTACAAAAACTTCACTGTAATTGCCATGGGTTCAGTATGGAAATAGCTTTCGAGTTTATATTATATCTTCGTTATATTTGACTTCATAATTGACAATCATGATAAAATAACAAAGTTGCTATTTAGGATTCTTCATCAACTTACTCAGGCTTTGCGATTACGACGCCATCATGTTTCTTTTTTTTTTTCTTTAAATATTGTTGCCACTTCACTACTTTATTGTGTATGCTATTTTTTTCGTTTCGATAAAAATTGTATAACTATACTATAGCATAGTGTGTTTAAAATGTTTACTATGTTCTGAGATAATGAAAACTGCATGATAGTTGCAAGATAAGATTCTTAGAAGTTCTTGGATGATGTTAAAAATTATGAAAAAATTAGTTGCTCAAGAACAATCATCACACATAATATGATCCTTTAAATCGTTCCCCCTTCCAATCTACATGCAATTTTCGAGAGGTTATTAAAGAATAATAATAAATTCCTCATGATTAGTGAACATTTTTTATCTCCTTTCATGAACAAAAATTAATATTAACCCTTATTTAGTTTCAGTGCCAAAAGAATGTGGCTTGCCACTCTACGATATTTTTTTGCACACTTTGGGCTAATTAGACCGGGACTTGCAGTTTAACATGGATTCCGAACTCCCAACAAACATCCATGCCACAGCCAGCATTCAAACCTGAAGACTATGGTGCCAAATGCCAGCACGCTAGCCAATTGGTCATCAGATCGCCTGCAATTTGGCACACAGAATCACAACATACAGTACAGAATCACAACATACAGTAAAAATCGCACACCCAATTGCATTACAGTGTATGTGAGTGAATGGTTGGTTGGTTGGTTGGTCGGTGAGGTTTCATGGCGCAAGGGTCGTGTTAGGACATGCCACGCCAGACACAAATCCTTCAGTCTTATATAATTCGCACATCAAATTATTTTAAATGAGTTTCAACATGTTAATGTCCATCAAAACTATAAATATATTCTCATAGTAATTATATCCCAGGATGTCAATTAATAAAGGATTAGTAGCATATTAAATTTAAGCTGTCTCATTCGTGTAAAACCAATGCATTCTGATAAAATGTGTTTAATAGATAAAACACTATTGCATTTTGAACAGAGGCGCCGATTCTCCGTGAAGGAGATGTGTATGGGTAAAATAAGCATGTCCGATTCGTGTATGTGAATTGTTTTGGGAAAACAAAGAATATAAAATCGTCCGACTTAAAACATGTCAGATGCATGTATCTAAGTCAGTTTGGTATTTTTAGACATTCAATATTATGTATAGAAGAAAAAAAATATTTTTATTGTTTTGATTATCTATACCGGAGAAGAATTTATTTCATTTAATTTTCAGGTTTTATTCATTTTTATATTTTATTAGATATTCATGTTTTTGACGAAAGCTAATGGTTTTAATATTTGGTAAATAACCATTTAATGACACAGTAATAAATATTTTATTTCTATAATAATTATTTTAATAAATTCACATACAAGTTCAGCTGATTTTACATAGAAACAGCAAGTTTATAATCCTTTTTAATATCCGATCTATTATTTTAGATTCAAAGAACTATTTATTTTACTCTCTATATTTGTTTTTCAAGTTAAAGCTTCAGAAGTTCTCTAATGCTTTTTAATGACTCCCTATCGAATACTTGGAAATTTTTGTCTTTGAAAGTTTATATAGCAACTCATTCTAACCTAGGGACCTATTGTGAGAATTTCCATTGTCTGTAAGCAAAAATCTCAGTAATCAAACGAGAAGCCATAATGGCACCAGTAGTCGTCATTTTTTTTTTTTTTTTCCAAGTTCTTTTGTTTTCTCTGAATCTCAAAAATTTTTTAGTCTGAAATCCATTTATCATTCACGCTTGATTTCGAATCCAGATCTTTCCAAATTTGTACGGTGTTTTCCTAAATCTTGAAAATCATTAACATCTGATCTTGCATGTAGGTGGATATTAGTTCGATTAGCTTCTCTTGTAGAATAGGTGAGCCATAAAAAGGATGCACTGATACTGTTCTGGATTTTTGTTTGAAATATGAAAATATATTGAAATGGAAGCAAAATTTACAGGTAGGAGATATGATTATCTATTTATAGTTTTGAGATCTGTATAATTTTGATTGAAATTGATAACTTTCAGTGCATTAAATTTATTCACTATTATTGTAAGTGTTTCACAATTTTTTTAAATGTTCGCACTGAACTTTTAAAAGAAGGAGTTTGAAAATGACTTCTTAACTAACAGAATTACAAATGATTCCAATCATTTTGCTTTTAGGTATTTCTAAAGTATTTATTTATTTCAACAATCTTAACTCTTTTATGTCGAGAAATATTGCTAAGTCTTTTAGTGTAGGATAGCTAGTGAATGCTTGTACTGACTGTAATTCGGTAACGGGCCTCAAAAATAAATAAATAAATAAATAAACTTCTACCTCATCTAACAAATGTATACATATCATTCATTTATAAATAAATAATAAATAACACTTTCATAAAAAAGCAAATAAAGAATTTGAAGCGTGATATTACAATTTTCGACTAGTAGAGCATTTATCAGTATTTTATTAGATTCTTATTATGGCGAAGTGCAACGGTGATTAAGCCAAAGATTTAGTAAAATATTTTCTGAAATTAAATATTTAATATTAATATTATTAATTAAAAATATTATTAATGTTATATGTTATTAATTAAATATTTTATTAAATATTTTTTTTTAAATAAAAGATGAATTATGTTTCCAATTTAATTTTTCATTAAAAAAAAAAGTTACTAATTATATTTTTAAAATAAAATGGACAAACGAGAAACGAGTCTAGCCTGGTTAGGGACTTCCTTGTTGCGCCATCTGGTGCCGGATTTCACATATATAATAATTATGCTGATTTTCACATATATAATAATCTTCTATTCAGAAAATTTATGAAAAATGCTGTATATGCTGTTCTTTTAGACACATATGGCTTGGCACAAAAATTTGTTTTAAGTACTGATACTAACGTCCATAATAAAATCATCAAAAAATACGCTCGGGAATTTTTATTTCCAGAAAAAACCTTTTGTTTTTATGTGTGATCAAAATTTTATGGCAATAAAGACCTACTGATTTGCATTTGAGATCCATATTTTGTAAAAAAAAAAAAAAAGACAAATTAGTCCAGCTTGATATTCCGTACAAAAATTACATATGATATATCATCTGGATTGTGGATATTACCTTGATTTACGAGAATTTACAAATTCGTACTGTTTCAAACCAAGTAAGTGGTAAAGATTTAGGTTAAAGTGATAAACTTTTATAATAGTACTTATCCATCAAAAGAAACATTGGGCACATCTAGAAAAGGAACAAACTGTATTCTATAAGTCTAAAATTTCATGTACTAGTATGTAATAAGTCGCTCTAACCAAGTCGTGGTTAAGATATGTGAAGTAGCAAATAAAAAATGTTGGGTCTAAATTAATTTTAAAATGTTAATCATGGTACATATTATAAGTTAACAAGTCTATTCAAATAAGCATATAGATACAAAAGAAAAATATGTATTCAATATATTATTTTCGCCCTTTTTAAATTATGTTAATTTTTGCTCCAAATTTTTCAACTCTAGTTTTTTAAATGAGATCGAACTGTGTAGGTACTGCTTTCATTTTTAATTACTTTATATTTATTTTCAAATTTAGCCTGGAATATATGTCGTATGTATATATTTTTAAACAGAAATTATAAATATTGAATCATATTTTTATTTTTTTTAATAATATTTTCAATAATATTTTTTTTTTTTTTTGTACCACAGGCTTCAAGTTTGAATCGTGGCGGTGGCATGGACGTTTGTAAGTGGTTCGGAATCCACGTTAAATTATATGCCCTGGTCTAATTAGCCTAAAGTGTGACAAAATGACCATAGTGTGACGAAACCAGCTATTATTGGGCTAATTGAGCTAGTGTTTTTATTTGTGTGTAACATAAATACAATGTTACTTTTAAGGGGTCATTTAAAAAGGTAATTTCCCTTTTTCCCTCTAATATGAACAACATAGGACCCCCTCCCTCCTCTAGCGGTAAACCATAAGTAATACTGAATCTGCTATAAATCTGCTGTATAAAAGGCAAATAATCTCAAACGCTGGACATTAAAAAATTTCAATAAAAAAGACAGAAAGTTCCTTTCATGCATAATGAAAGGAAAAAAGTGTATCTTAAAACTATTTTACCAATTCCTAAGGCCAAATTGTTATACAATCTACATGAACAAAAACTGCCCACATAACTACAACCCACTTACTTCGAAGCATAAAACTTTTATCTAACTTCAACTGAACCGACGCTTTCGTAATAACTGTCCAAATAATTTTCCGTTAAATAGCAATTCTAATAATTTTTTTAATTAATAAATTTCATTCATACATAATGAAGAGAATAATTCTATTTTACCTATTCCTAAGGCCAAATTGTTATACAATCTACATAAACAAAAACCTGTCCACGTAACTACAACCCAGCTACTTCGAAGCATAAACAAACTTTTATCTAACTTCCACTGAACCGATGCTTTCGCAAAAACCGTTCAAATAATTTTCCGTTAAATAACAGTTCTAATAAATTTTTTTAATAAATTTCGTTCATGCATAATCTTAAAACTATTTACATTCCTAAGGCCAAACTGTTATACAATCTACACGAACAAAAACCTCTCTACATAACTACAACCCACAAACTTCAAAACCATAAATTTTTAACTTCGATTGAAACCGATGCTTTCGCAAAAACCGATCAGATAATTTCCCGTTAAAATAATTTTTTCATACATGATGAAAGGAAATAACAGTATCTTAAAACTATTTTTACAGATTCCTAAGGCCAAATTGTTTTACAATCTACATGAACAAAAACCTGTCCACATAACTGCAGCCCACCTACTTGAAAGCATAACCAAACTTTTATCTGACTTGGACTGAAGCGATGCTTTCGTAAAAACAGGCTTCCGCGTTTTTGACATAAATAGCAGAAGTTGGCGCTCAAAGCTGTTAAAATATAGATAAGCAGGTCAAATGCGAGATGGGAATTTGGAGGTCACGGCTACACACTGCAGTAAATCATAACCTTTTATTTTCTTTCTCAATCTCCCAGATGTGAGTCACGAGCACGAATCATTAGTAGATGAGAAAAAGTAAATCAGGCAAGTCACGTAATTTTAAGAGGAAAAGCACGCCATGAATGCCCGCTATGTCTACTTAAAATTACTGAATGCGCGGAAATGTGGATTTTGATGCAGTTGTTTTGAAATATGAATTATTATACCGTAAAATGTATTAAATGCTATGTAAAATCGAGAGTGCTGATTTTGACAGTTACAAAATTCTCCGACGCAAATGATTATGTTAATAATAAAATTTTTATTGATGTTTTAAAAATATAAACAACCAGCTAAACTCCTCCCTTACAAAGCCGCCAGATGGCCAATTGGCTAACGCTCAGGCATTTAGTGCTTCAGGTTTGAATCCTGATAGCGGCATGGATGTTTGTTAGTGGTTCGGAATCCACGTTAAACTCTAGGTCCCGGTGTAATTAGTCTGAAGTGTGAAAAAAAAACTACCGTAGAGCGACAAACCAAACCTCTCTTACAAAACAAAATTTAAAATAATTAAAATTAGTTTTTTGTTTGATGAAATGAAAAAATGATTTAATTGTATTGACTTATTTCCATGAAAAATATCGCAAAAGTAGATGCTGAATTAACCATTAAATTGCTATGTGTTATATTTTGTTTTCAATAATATTACATTTGAGTTATACCTTTTTCTAAACCTAATCAACAAGTAACTTTTTAGTATTAATAGACTCTTTAGAAGAGATGCATCAAAGAACCAAACTGTTCATTGTTCAATTGTTGTTTTAATTTTGATCACTTCTAGAAAAAGTAAACAATTGTCACAGCAGATAACCTCATGTATATAAACAATTATCACGTGTGGTTTTATTTAACATACAGCTTTTCACCAAAGAGATAAGATTTGCGTCAACCAATTATACAAGTAGATTTATCTGTTTATAATCAATTCATTCGACTACTTGGATACAACTTTTATCATTTTCATTCCGAAAAAAGATATTCATTTTGATTAGATAATCCTTTATTATGATAATGTATCTTAAATTATTATCTTTTGAAAGATAATAATTTAAGATTTATTTTTATTGTTAATGACAGAAGTTCTGCCCAACAGCACATTTCGGTGCTTCTTTTTTAATACTTTTGGAAGCAGTCAAACGCTACTGATTATCTGATGATATTTTTATTTGTATTATCTTTCTTGATTTCTTTTTCTCTGATCTCTTCTTAAGAGCAGTTGGATAAATTAAGATAAAGCGGCTAACGCGAGCATAAATCTCAAAGTCAAGTTAAGACTTATTTTTGCTTTAAAAGTTTTTAACAAGAACTTATTTTCTTTATTAAACATCATAATTATTCTTTATATTTTATCATTACATTGATATATATATAACCTATGTAATAAGTAAATATTGGTAACACTCAATCTTTTTAAAAAAGATTTCACATTTGTTTATTTATTGCTGTAATTTCTAAGCAAATTTAAACATTTTCAAAAGTTGTCGGAAATTGACGGTGTCTTTTAAAGTCTAAATAATATTTCTTGTGTTGAGTACATAATTAGTGTTTCATTATGTTTTTATTATACTTATAATGTAAAAGTTTCAAAAAAATTTTATAAAAATTATATTTACTCTATTAATTCAAAATAAATCAAAGTTTTTTTTTAATAATACCATCGATATGTAATAAATGCAAACAATCAAAAGTCGAAAATATAATTTATACTTAAAAATCATGAATGCTTCAATTCTTGGACTGAAGAGCACAATATACTCAAATATACTTTTGTGGAAAATTCAACATGTTTGAAATTATCTTTATATATTTGACTTAATGCCTTTCACAGAAAATAACAATAGTTTAAAACTAACAAACGCACACAAATGAACACCACTTAAAAAAGGAATCGTAACTGAATCCTTACAACAGAAAAAAAAAAAAAAAAAAAACCTGACAAATTAATTTGTAAAATATTCGTCACAATAAAATATTAAAAACAAAATATCTCGTTTAAAAACAAAATAATGCATAACAATTTTTTATATATAAGATGTAATTTTTTTTACTTCAGTACCCGAAATAAGTGTTTGCATATTTATTTTACTAAATTGAAATATTTCAATAATTGCATCTTTTTTATAGCTATTTTTTCCTGTTAGAATCAAATACTTATATCGAATATATTAAATATATTATATATATATAAATATATTATATCGAATATATTATATATTATATCGAATATATTATTCTGATCAGAATCAAATATATTAAACTTTTAAATCATATTATGAACATCACTGGTAAATGGAATTGTGTATTTTGAAAAAGGAAACCGAATGAAAATATAATTATCTCTTAGCTAAAAGGTATTTTTTAAAAAAGATGGACTTACGTATGCTTTGTTCCATCGTAATCCAGTAAGTTTCGAGGTTATTTTGGTATTTTCGAAATTTTCCTTACTTTGTAACACAAACAAAGCCTGATCTTTCAAAATGTCTACAAGAAAATGTGTTTCTCCAACAAAAAATGTGTTGCCACTCAATAGTAGTAATCCTTTATTAAATATCAACAGTTCAAACAACACCAAATGCTTCAGCGAAATGGGAAAAAAAGATTAACTTTCTAATTTATTAAAACAAAGCATAAAAGAATATTTCTGTAGTATTTCCAGATTAATAAATGACATAACTAGCAGCACACTGTGCGATTTCAATTTTATCAGATTTCTCGAACCTAAACTTTGTTATCATTCAAGTGTTCATAGATATGAGAATTTCTTATATTGATTTTATAATTGAAACTTTTTCACCATTACCTATAAACTTTTCAAACCGATGGTTATTTTTGTGGGTAACTTCATTTCAAGAGTAGGGAATTTGGGGTTTTTCTTTTTATATTTTTTACGTGATAATAATTTCATTCTAATAAACGGCCTGATGGCGAATTGATTAGCGCTCTGACCGTTGGTACCACATCCTTCAGATTCGTGTCCTGGCTATAGCATGGATTTTTGTTTGTGGTTCGAAATCCATATTAAACTGTGGGTCAGAGTCTAATTAGCTTAAAGTGTGCACAAAATGACCATAGAGAGACAAAACCAAACCAAAAGCAGTCATTCTTATAGTGTGGTTCAAAGACTGTCAGGATGTTTCAAATGCAATCCTAACCAAAATCGAAAAATCGTTCAATGTTTTTTTTTTTTGTTCTAATGCAGCTGGCAAGCACTTAGACAGCTTGGTCTTGGATGCCTTAAGGCAAGCGCTGCACAGACGTTACTCAGTTTGCATTACCCAGGGGACTCGTGTAACTTGAAGATAAGCCACGGACGCGAGTAACAATGCCCCCGCAGCGCCCTACGATCCTATTAGGACCAGGACCTACTGTTTAAAGTGGATTCCGAACCACTACAAACATCCATGACACCGCCGCGACTCGAACCCGAAACCTGTGGTACCGAGAGCCAGAGCGCTATCCACTCGGCCATGCAGGCCCCTGTTCAATGTCTAGTTGCTTAAATTATACTAAATTATTTATTAACCGTCAGCCTACTGGCACATTTCGAGACATGAGATGTTGTTTTCGTTTACGTTGTTGTTTCGTTCAATGGTTATATTAGACTGGGACCAAGTTTTACTCGTAAAGTGGATTCCGAGCCCATACAGGCATCCAGGGCAGCGCGGAACCTCGAATCCGAAGCCTGCGGTACCGAGTTTATTAGTAGGATTAGTTTATTAACAGGAAAAAATGTTGCACAAATAATTGCCGAATTAACCACTAAGTTGCATTTTGTGACATTATGCATTTTGATAGTTGAGCTTTGATTTTTATTCCGATCTCTAGTAAAATTGGTATCCTGGCGGTGGCATGGATGCTTGTGAGTGGTTCGGAATCCACGTAAAACTGCAGGTCCCGGTCTAATTAGCCTTTTTGGACTTTTTCAATTCTCTCGATTTCTTCTAACCTCTGGACATTGCCAATGTTATTTTTTTTTTTTTTTTTTTTTTTTTTTTTTTTTTTTGTGACCACCGGAGATGAGGCCCCTGACGGGGCCAAACCAAACCTAGTAAAATTGGGAATTTTTGACTACTGCTATTTTCCTTACAAGAGTTCTATTTATTTTGAATTTAAATCATTTTCAGAAAGAAACAGAGCAAGCTATGTCATAGCATTTAATCGGTTACTTATTTTTTTTTTTTTTTTTTTTTGTTCGTAAATTTTTTTTTAAACATATCTGCAATTGCAAGGAATTTAACCCAGATGATTAATACATAAAAAATTTAGTACATATGCTGAAATCCATGCCAATAGCGAAATTACTATAATTAGACACCGAATAAAACATGGAATTTTCTGTGGTTTTCTGTGGTGATGAACCAAGTCTCAAATTTCTACTACATGTGGTGGTGTCTTCTGATAGAAGCCGGCATCGGTAAACTGCGATTGGCCTCCACAGTAAAGATGCCCTGATAAGATAGCCAAGTGTCTGACCGCTATTGCCCCTCCTTCAGTCTGTTAACATCACCAAAAAGTATTAGCCTTCTTTGTTAATCTCAAGCGTTGCACTTATTTCTTTTACATATTGGTGCCGATGTCTAATATAAATAAGTGTTCATGAATTCTTGCGTTGAGAGATGTAAAAAGAATTTATTAAATGCAAAAAGATATTTTATTTACATCACATGCATTTAAAAATAAATTCTGAAAAGTTTTAAATTGCGAGTTATAATTGACAGATTTTGTATTTCACTAAATAGGAAAAAAAGGTGATACAAATTTTTCATGTTATTAAAAAAAATTAAAAATTATAACTTTTTAGTTAAAAAAAATATTTTAACAAAAAATATATTTTTAAAAAATAAAAAAATAATAATTTTTTAAAAAATAAAAAAAAAAAATAATGAAATATTTTTTTAAAAATAAGAAAATAATAAAAAAAAAAAAATTTTTTTTTTAAAATAAAAATAATAATAAACAAAAATTATTTTTTTAAAAATAAAAATAATAATAAAAATATTTTTAAATAATAAAAAGAATAAAAAAAAATTTTTTTTTAATAATAAAAAAAAAATATTTTTTTAAAAATAAAAATAATTATATTTTTTAATAAAAAGGTTAAAGAATTAAAACTTTTAAGTTAAAGGCAATGAAATAACAAGACATTATCCATAGAATCCTGTTATGATTACTGAATTAATTTGACATCTTGCCAATATATCTTAAAAGCAATAATATGTAAAATATCGTTAATTTTATAAAAAATGACAACATAATCGACTTATAAAAAATTTTATTCAATATTTCTTCCGAATCATGTATTCAAACATATGAGGATTATAATTAGGTCCAATTTAATTAGAATAATGCAACACAATTCCTTTCATATTTTCTCTTCTTTTTTTTTTTAAGAAAAAATATAAAAAATAATAATAAGGTTTTTTTCTTCGTTTTATTAAAAAAAAAAAGATTCGATTTTTGTATTTCTTTATTAATCTTTCTTTAGTTTTTAATTAATATTTTCTTCTACTCCGTTTTACTTTTCGATAAGATTGTCATTCAAGTTTTTTTTCTTACAATAAATTTATCATTCTCTAGATTTCTTGCATTTACTGAAACAGATCACATTGTTAGCACAGCTGTGATTCTGGTTTCTGGGTTTGAGTCATAAAGGAGAAAGACTGATGAAAACCACACGGCTATATCCTTGTCTAGTTTTTCTCCTGCTTCCCTGACCTTTGATCTTTTAGGGGACCGTTTCAAAATTTAGATTTAAAGGCATAGATCTGAAATCGTGAGAGTCCAAGATATGAAAATCGACAAGTCATGTCGTAAAATGTACAAAAATAATTTTTAAACAGCTTTATGAAAATTTATTAATCTTCATACGGATTTCTTCTTTTTTTTTTTTTTTTTTTTTACAGTTTACACAAAAGTAATGTCTCGGCGAAATATGGTTATTTTATTTTGGAATAGCACGTAGTAAATTTTAATAATTTTTCTTCACTACAATCAAGTTATAAGCAAAATTTAAAATTAATTTTGAATAATGGAATATCATTTTGCTGTAATTTAAGAAGTAATTGTTTTTATATGAAATATTTATTTCTTTGAAAATTATTGGAGAATTCAATTTACAAATGAGGTGTTATTATTATCAGGTCCAAAATTTAGACTCAATATTTTATAGTTGAAAATGAAAATTAATTTATTCGAGGAACAAATCCAAATGTAACTTTTCAATTCATTATAATCTCTCTTTAATATTAAGAAAATTTTGCAGTCCTATATAAGTGATTTATTGAAAGTGATCATTTAAGAAAATAGGTATATTCTAAAATTCAAAACAATATTTTAAGATAGCTATGATCAGTATATAAATCTTAACCAAATACAAAGCAAATAAAAGTAGGTAAGCAAATACCATCCAAAATTGCAATAACCTGCTTGTCTATTAATATTCTCTGAAATATATTTCCTACACAACACATTCATTGTTTCAACAGAAAAATTTTGAGCTGTTCTTTTAATTTGAAATATTTATGAATAGAAATACTTAATCTTTCACTTGAGATTTAAACACACCTTTTAAAGAATCGGATATGTCTTAATGCTAACAACAAATGGACAGAAAAGGAAATGTGATGCAAATATTTTTTTTTTTCTTGTCTCTTAGACAGGAAACTTATTTAATTTGCTTTTACCTTCAAAATTTACATGAGGTTAGACTAGACAATATCATAGCGGCCTAATTGTCAATCGGATAACTCTGGTGCTTCAAGTTCAAATTCAAGGTATGTCATGGATGTTTGTTAGTTGTTCGGAATCCACGTTAAACTGTAGGTCCCGATCAAATTAGACTAAAGTATGTACAAAATGACCGTAAAGTGACAAATGAACTAGACGATATCGCAGATACATGTAAACACTTATTTTACAAAAGATCAATATTCATTTCTCGTGAACATCGCTTCTTGTTGTAAAAATGGAATTTTGTCACTTTACTTTGTACCTGTTCCCTCTTTAACTGTCGCTGTAATCTGCAAGCGGAACTGGAATGAGTGCGAATATTTCCGATTCTGCATTCTTGCGTAGACTTTGTAAATAAGAATACAGTTGACACATGGCCAACTCTGACTGGGTTTCACTACTAAATGAATGCGCTGAAGACCTTGGTAAGTGAGAATATTTCACTAAGAATTTTCATGATGAGATATCATATTAGCTCCTCCCTAATTTTTCATCCCCTTCATTTGAAAGGCTATTCAAAGGTTATGCGTGCCGTTTAAGATATACGAATACTATTTTTTAAACGACCAAGTGTTTATTTTTCATAACATTTTATTTATTATTATTATATATTAGCTGTATAAAGAACTTAATTAACAGAATACATTAAAAACTTTTCTTGATGTTAAATAAAAATTTATTTCCATTCATTTTTCGAATTAAAAAAATAACATTAAAACATTCTTTACATTAAAAGCAAATATTATCATGATAATGCTAATGAATTTATTATTTTTTTCTACACAGTTAGAGATGCAGTAATATCAAACTGCAGCCTTCATCAATGTTGCGTGAAGGAAACTTAACATGCTTTTAAGTTTGGGTAATTATTTAATACTACGACTACATCACATATTTTATCTCAATGAATTTATTTTAAAAATTTATCATCCTCTCTCTCAGAATAATATTCAGTAAAAAAAAAATATTCACAATTCGGAACTGAATGGTGATAACTAACAAATGACATTTAGTTTCCTTGAATTACAAAAGGTATTTAAAATATCAATGTATAATTACTAAAATGAATGAAAAATTAAATTAACTAATCAAACATTTTTAAATTTAATTTATATGATATATTATTACCATTGCGATAATAGGTTAACAGAGGGATAGTGATATTAGGTATTCCCGACAAGACTTCAACGTCCCAATGATAACGGCCCTGTATGAAGCTTCATTTTCCATTATATAGAAAACGTTATCCATAGAACAATACTAAACTAATCGAGTACGTTGGAAACGAAAGTAGTCTTGGAGAATAGTACGTTCGGTATGCAATTCTGATTGAAAATTAATTAGATTCCTGACTGGATGATTCTTCTCATTCCGGACTCAATTTACTAGATTCAAGAAGGAATTTACTCGATCGTCAGATGCTTACGTTTAATGGCATTTTGAGTATGCATTCATATTTAATAATGAATGCTTTTAATTTGCAGAATGCATTATCTAAATTCCAGTTATATTAAGAATGCGATTGACACTGTCTTGGAATTTAAGTGTTTTTGCAAATTAACAGCCAATATCAAATTTTAAAAACATTATCGTTAATTTTAAAAATATGAAATAATAATTAAACAAGAAAATAGCTAGGGATTAATAATCCAATTCGACTTAACATAAAATGTTCGTTGCTAAACTTAAATTGTTTGAAATTCTTCAGAATTGAGCAAGTTTAGTAATGGTACAGATTTCAATAGATTCCATGGAACGAAATATGTAATAAATGTGTAACTGTATATTTATTCTAAAAAGTGCACGTTAAGAACTTTGTCTTCTACAAACACTTTTGGGGACATTCATAAATTCAAACCTAAATTTACAATTACATTATAAATTAGCCTGCTATCCCAAATATACGATAAGCATTTTTTTTCAAAAATTGGAATGAAAATAAAATAAAATTAACTATTAGTTATTTTATGTTTTGTGAAATAGATTTAAAAAAAAAAAGTTGATATTCAGCGACCTGATGACCAATTAGCTAGCGCCCTGGCCTTTGCTACCATGGATTTCAGGTTTGAATTCTGGTGGTGGCATGGATGTTTGTTAGTGGTTTGGAATCCACTGTAGGTCCCAATCTAATTAGCCTAAAGTATGTACAAAATGACAGCAGAGCGACAAACAAACCATTGGTATTTATAATAATTTTGAGAATTTTACAAGTAGTAAATTCATTCACATTATTTAAGTTGTGCTATTCATTATTATTACGAGGGCATATGCGAGAAAATATAACTATGTTTCACGAAATTAATAGAATTATTTGAGCTTCTTTTTTAATTTAACTTAATTCTAAATAAAAATTATTTCCCTTTATTTGTAGATTGACTGACTACTAACTATAAACTGAATGATCAAAATTTTAAAAAATTTTTAGAGATTAGATTTTATTTGTTTCCTTAATAAAATATCTCCTTACTGTCTCCAGTTAAACAATATTTATCAAATACTTAATAAAAATAACATTTTATAATGTTATTTCGTAAATTTAAATTTGATTTACATTTGATTACAAACTTACTTACGCGGTAAATTACAATCTTGAAATGTCGCACTACTTATAATTATAAATTAAAATTATAATTAGTGCGACATTTCATTTATACTCAAATATACGATAAACATTTTAAAAAATTGGAATTAAATATAAATAAAATGAACTGTTAGTTATTTATATGTTCTATGAAATAGATTTAAAAATACATTGATATTTATAAAAAATTTGGGCGATATTACAAACAGTAAATTCAAAAAAATCCATTACATTATTCATTATTATTACGCGGTCATGTGCAAGAACATATCACTATGTTTTACGAAAATAATAGAATAATTTGAACTTCCTTTTAATTTAACGTAATTCTAAATAAGAATTATTTCACTTTATTTGTAGATAGACTGACTGCTAGCTATTAACTGAATGTTCAAAACTTTAAAAGGTTTTAATGATGTAAAAAGTTGTTCGTGTAAAATATACAAAGCTTTCTTAATTTTTTTTTTTTTCATGAGATAACTAGATTTTATTTGGCTCATTAATAGAGTTATTATTATTATTATTAATAATACAGTTTATTTGGCTCATCCTCACAGTTCCCAGTTAAACAACATACATTAAATGCATAACAATGAATATAATATTATAATGTTATTTCATAAATTTAAATTAGATTTACATTTGATAACAAACTTAATTATAAGGTTATTTACAATTTTGCAATATCACACTAATAAAAGTCTTAATTAGATGCCCAATTATTATTTGTAATTTTTTCAACTAGAAAAATTTCAGAGTTAACGCGCAAAAATATAGTAATCTCTAAAAAAATTTGTAAATACACACACACACATGAAAAAATCGTTGGACCTGATGACCGAGTGACTAGCGCTCTGGCGCTCGATACCACAGGTTTCATGTCCGAGTCTAAACGGTGCCATGGATGTTTGTAGTGGTTCGAATCCACTTTAAACCGTAGAATCCGGTCTAATATGACTTTTTGGGCGTAGGGCTGACAAACCTATTCCACAAAACGAAAACCTCCTGTCTCGAAATCTACCAGTATTCAGACGGCCTTCGCCCACCATGGGGCTGTTACCCCAATGAAAAGAAGAAAAAAAAAAAAACGTTTCTAGTTATGAAAAATGTGATTGTGATAAATATATTTATATTAATTCTGAAATTTCATTCCTTTTAATGCAATTGCGTGCATTATTTAAAATTTATCGCTCAGTTAATAAAATTATCCTGTTTCAATGAAATAGATTTTCTTTGTTAACATTGAGCCTAAAATTATTTTTCGAATGTTGCTGTTCTAATGCAGCTGGCAATACAGAGACAGTTAATCTTTATGCCATAAACAAGGGCTACACCAATGTTACTCATTTAGCACTAATCTGGGGGCACGTGTAGCTTGAAGAAATGCTACGGACGCGAATTTTTCGAATGTATTAATATTAATTCTGAATTTTCATTCATTTAATGCAATTGCGTGTATTATTCAAAATTTAATCCTCAGTCAATAAAATTATCTTCCTTCAATGAAATAGATTTTCTTTGTTAACAAACATTGAACCCAAATTATTTTTCGAAAAAAATCTATACGTGTGAAATAAGTCCTCAAATAAATAATAAGACTGAGGCCAACCATTCTGAAGATGCTGAAAAAATTTATAAAATATTCACTAGAATTATTACTAACTGCTTACTACACGTTTAAATATAAATTGATGTGACCTCGGATCTTATATAAGTTTCCTACAGAAAAATTGAACTTTTATCAAACGTCGTGACTGGATCATTACTCACGATCTTGCTCCAAGTAAACGGGTCTAGTTTCAAAGAACTGCCCTAACATAATCTTCTTTTTTTTTTTTTGCAATCGACTTTAATTTAAATAATGAAAAGCGGACATGTTTGATGTTGAATACTGTCTATAACCGGAAGGCAACGTTAATTGTTGAAATCAATCTCACATATATAATTAATGAAGCCAGAAAGCTTCATTAACTAATCTGAAAGTGTTGAAAATATTGGCATAATGAATATTCATAAGCAAATCTCTCAATCACTTTTTTTAACCATATGAAATTCTAAATTCAAATATTCTTTTGAAGATGAAAGCAGGAGTCAGCAGGTATTATTTCATATGTAAAATGCCTGTTGACTCCCTTGACATATGTACTTGTTGCATCATATGTATCATTATTTCATATACATCAACATGTATTATTTCATATGTAACATTATTTCATATGTATTAACAGGTATTGTTTCATATGCATCAACAGGTATTATTTCATATGTATTAACAGGTATTATTTCATATGTATTAACAGGTATTATTTCATATGCATCAACAGGTATTATTTCATATGTTTGCTATGTAAATAGCAAATATTTTTATTTTGAAATATTTACTGCCTTTATTTTTTAAACGTTACAAAGTTATCCTATATGTAACTGTGATTCTAATAAAATTAATAGTGAAATTTGGTTTTTAATTTTAATTTTCAATTGAAAATAACCAAGTTTAATTAACATTAAAAAATTGAAACTAAAAACGAAAATAACTGAGCAAAAACTCAAAAATATGGCTTTTAATTTTAAATAAAGGCTTTGTGACTTACTTGTAAATAAATAATGAATATTATTATTATTTTTTTTTTAAAAATTTTCAACGAATGAACTTTAATTAAAAAATTTAAAAACTTAAAAATGACATGTATTTAAAGTAAATACTGAATGCAATTTTATTTTGCAATGTTGTCTCAATATCTATTCTTCTTTTTTTAGCTCGATCAAAAAGTAAAAATAGTAGCAGTGACTACAATGCAGAAAATGAGAGAAGCAAACAGCCTAGTTTACAAAATGGAACAAGCCGTAAGTTTAAAATTTTCATAACGTAAAATTACAAAAATCTACCAATATTTGTGAAAATTCAAAAAAGAGATTTTAGACCAATTTTATTAGTATGAGAGGGAATTTCAAACCATTGATTGACAGTAAAAAATTTTTAAGGCTTTATTCTTTTATTTTAACAAAAGGAAATTAAATGTTTGCTTTTATGCTTGCATCTTAAAAAATATCTCATTTTTAGGAGATGTTTTTAATTCATTTTCCTTAAATGTCCCTTTTTATACTTTTTGCATAAGTTTTATTTGTAATTTTTATCTATACTTTATTAAAATGTTCAATATTTTAAAGAGAATATTAAAGGAAAGTGATGGGTAAAGTTTAACAGTGTTTCCATAAAGATATGATCAAATCACGTTTCAGAAAATTCGTTCATTCATATTTTAATACTGAATAACAATATTACATACATCTTATTTTGATTTTTATTTGTCTAAGGATTATTTATCTGTTTATACTTTCAGATTGTTTAGATTTCTGAAGGCAATAATTATTAAATAATTTAGAAAAACACCTTTTTATAGAATATGTGGTATCTGACATTGAAACTACTTCAAAAATTGAAGGAAAAAATTAAGCCAACATCTTTCGAACGATTACAAAAAAAAAAACTTTCTAATAGTTTTATTTTTATTTAATACCTTTATTTTCTAATATCTTTTTAATACATTTATTTATTTTACACCATCTATGAAATAAAATCTAAAATAGCATTCAAATGATGTTAAGACAGAGAATTTATTGTTAAAAAATCGTTGCATCCTACCTTTAGCTTTTAAAAAATTGCAATTTACTTCTAGAGTAACTTTTTCGTCTAGTCCAAATTAACTTAATGCATGTAAATTAAATAAATTTCTAGATTCTTTCAATTAAGTTTTTTTAGTCTAATGGAAAAGGGTAATATATATATATATATATATTTTTACAAAGCTCATTTATTTTAAATGAAGAATTAAGAAACATAAAAAAATTAATTATCATTTCGAAATCAGAAAGTTAGAAAAGGATACTTTTACTATTTTCTTAGCAACAAACTGTTCGTACTCAAACGTATTTTTATTGATAAAGATACAGTTTTAAGAATAATGTAAGCATGAATTTCTTCAAGACTTTCTCTTAATATTGTTATAACACACAATATTTAAGACAATTACTTCTAAAAACATTGACCAGCTAAAATTCTCATTTGAAACACGCTAGGGACAGTTGTAAATGTATTTTATTACACATATGTAAACATTGTTAATAAATTAATTAAACCGCTTCAAATATCCAAAAATAGGAAAAAATTTCAAGTGAAGGCTCTTTAAAGCTCATCATCCCACGCATTTAATTAGTCATAGCAGTATTTATGGTAAAAAAGTGACATAAAGACAAAATTATTTCAACATCAATCATTAAAATTTCATTAATTATTAAAGAAATTATTAAATTATTCGAAATTATAAGAACTCTGATATCCACAGAATGACCAACCTTAAAATTCTTGGAAATTTTTCACTCTATATACCTCTAAATTGCCATTAGTTTAAATGAAAATGTTTTTTTTTTTTTTTTTTGTTTGATTGTTTTGTTTTTAAGAAGTATTATTTGGTGATACCAAGTCTTTTCCATCCAAAGTAAAGCTTTGTTAAGAGACATTAAAAAATTGTAAAAGTGAAAACAGAGGTTTTCATAATTTAGAAATTCGTTAATTTTTTACCAATATTAAAAATTTAAAGAATATTTAAGATAGAAATAAGAATTTCAAAATTTAACATAGATTACAATTACTTTTAAGCGAATAATGTTCAATAATTAAGATTAAAATTTTATGAATGATATGTAATAAATTATAGTAAATTGTTTCTTCTATGCATTTAATGGTTTTATTGAGAAAACTGAATCAATTTTCAGTTCGACCAAAAAGCAGAAACAGTGGTTGTGCATTCAATCTAGAAAATCCTTCTAATGGGAACAGCAATCAGCCTGCATTATTAAACGGAAATAACAGTAAGATTGAAATTTTAGTTAAATAAAATAATATGAAATATTTATTGATATAATATTAAATTTTTACCTTTTAAATTACCTACATAGGCTTTTATTAAAATTAATAGAAGGAAAAAAAAATTATGATTATAAATTCTAAACAATCTACTTTTTAAGCACTATTTCATACGTCAAATAAGCAAACATATTATACTCACTAAGTTCATTTTGTTCCTTCATATGTGAATAAAATTATTACATATGAATCTTAACTATTTTATTGGTATTGGGTTTTATTATTTTCGAAAGAATATTATATTGATTGTCCTGAAAGGTTCTGTCACTTTTCCATGTTAAACTTCAAAAGGTAATATTAACTTGAAATGGACTTAATTCGGACTTAAATCTTATAAAACGGACTTAAATTTACTTTGAAGTAAGCATCATTACATGTGACTTATAGAAGCAAAAATCTGGAGCACATCTGTTTTGATCTTTTCATCATGCAACCGTCTCATTCATATGTGATTGTTCTAGCAAATGATTATCATTTGGGGAAATATCTGGTAATTACAAAAATTTTCCACTCCTGAGCTATAATCGTATTAAGAGTCGCATTTACAGTAAGTGGTCTTTTATCGTCCTACATCGCTAAACATTTTTCCGATTCGCCAGTTAGACATTATCAAGCAATGTCCACTATATATTTAACATTAGTTTGATAGGAAGGAGTGGAGCCTTTGCAAAAATTTAATTTGTCAATCAAAATCATTGGAGAAAAATCAAATTTGTCTGCGATAACCAATGATCCGAATGCATATACTGGACGCATTTTTCATCGCACATAAGCAGATAATCCAGAAATGATTAGTTTTTCCGTCGGGAAAGGAATGATGTGCAGATTGATCAACTTTGAAGTTTATTGCATTCAAAGGTGTTGAAGAATTCAATTTTTCAGCCTCCACATCTTTTTTCAATTTGTGCTAGGGAGTACAAATGGTTTTATACTGCTCACCAGCAGTTGGGCTGTACATTTGTATTGGGTTCCTTGTCATGTGGAAGTCACTGGAAATGAGAAAGCCGATGTCATGCCGAAGCATGGGGCGAATCCAACCAACCGGAATTTCCACTGACACTCAGGACCACGTGCAACCATATCACTGCAGCCATCAGCAACTTCACCAACAAAAGTCTCAAGGACTTGAGCAGCAATAAAAGATGGAAATGCCTTGCCTCAGGGGATCGTATTCTTACGGACCTGATACACGCCGAGACAGTCGCACGCTTCCGCCTAACAACCGGCCAGACCATCTGCAGGCATACTTCCACAGCATTGATTTGGCTTCGGATGAGATCTTCCCATTATGTCGGATTGCCAATATGGACGACGATCACCTGCGGAACTGCACTGAACTTATCGATGTGTTCTGATGACATTACTGCACGCTACTGGGAGGCTCTATGTCGTATGGCTGAATAGCCACAGACGGACGTAGGATAAAAAAATAATAAATAAATAAAAATAAAATTTAAAAAATGAATGGTTTTATCAAATACAGGCAGCGTATTTTTAAAGTGTGCATATTTCCAGAAGAATCGTCTTCGATAGAACTATTCAAATCATCGTTATTCAAGACATTTATGCTCTTCTAATCATAGTGCATCTTTTCAGCAATTTTGGGGAAAGGAATTTGAGCTGCCTTTTTGTGATACATTTTATTATTATTTTTTTTTTTTTGCCGCAATACACCCAAATTCTATGCAAAATTTCTGTTATGTCTCTGCAGTATTATGTGACCAGTTTACCTGTATAATAAACATGCTCTAATAATGTTCTTTTTTACAGATATTCCTAAAGCGCTTTTAGGATTCAAATACAAACCGTTATACATGAAACTTCCTAAGGATAATGTCTTTTATAACTTACTTAAAAATACCGATTTTGCAGTTATCTTTATGGAAAAGCAACAGAACCTTTCTGATTACTTGATATATCAATCATAAAAGACTGCTAAAATGCTTAATAAATGAGTACAATATTTTTAATGGATGCTAAATTCTTCTTTTGTCTTCCCCAAATAAGTTTTCAAGGTTAAATAAAATTGCAAGGTTTAGTATAATTCTTTTTTATGTTATTTTTTTTTGTGTCTTACTGAAAAAAAAATATCTTTTTTTAGTTCGACCAAAAGCAAACACAATAATTATGCTTACAGTCCAGAAAATCATTCCCACGAGAACAGCAAACACCCTATTTCACAGAATGGAACAAACAGTAAGAATAATTATTTTCTTAAGTAAAATAATGAGAAATATTGGTAGAAAAAAGAAAAAAAATCTAGAACGACCTTATTAGTATGAGATTAATTTCTATTATTTTACTAATAAAAGAGTTTAAATTTTTTATTTTAACCAATAAACTAAAAAATGTTTATCAATCGTCTAATTTCTTAATCCTTCATTAAATCGTAAAATTAAGGGAATGTATCGAATAAACTATAATATTTTTATTTCAACAAAATATTAATAAAAAATAATGAAGAACTTGAGCATTATTTAAGTGTACAGTATCATTATGAATATCCATCATCACCATCATTATGAATATCCCGCATCGAATTTATTGAAATTTATTCAGATCATATGACCAAATAATAAACTTATTATGTCAAAATTAGAGGTTAAATTTATTCATTAAACATTAAATTATTCTTTTTCTTTTCACAAAGTGTTATCAAATGTAACGGAAAGCAACAATCAACCAGATAGTTGCTGACTCCATTTTCCGTAGTTTGTAGTTCCCCTTCACACACAGATATAGCCATAATTTTATTATATGCAGAACCAGATTCGTTTGAGAAGACGAGTTTGTTCCCATGTTCGACGTTGAACTCATCATTGTAGGTGTTTCTGTCTCTGCTGCAGAGAACTTTAAGCAATGGTGGCTGTCGTTATAGTCAGCGGTTCTGCAGACGAGCTTGCATCATGCATACTGATGCTTGTCGTCCCAGAAATGACATGAGTTTCTGACTTAAGATATGTGGTATGATTGAGAGATCTCGCAAGGCGTGTGAACATTATTACTGTTTTCTCGACCATTAATGATAAGTTGCCACAAAATCCCGCTCAGTATTCCCTTATATGCAGAACCAGATTCGTTTGAAGACGAGTTTGTTCCCATGTTCGACGTTGAACTCATCACTGTAGGTGTGTCTGTCTCTGCTACAGAAAAGTTTCAGCAATGGCTGCAGTCGCAATAGTCAATGGTTCTGCTGAAGCTGCTTGCATTATCCATGCTGATGCGTACCGTACCATAAACGACACAAGCTTCTGATTTAAGGTATGTGATATGGTTGTAAGATCTCGCTAGGCCCTTGTGAATATTATAACTGTTTTTCAACCGTTAATTATAAGGTGCCACCAAATTCCGCTCAGTATTCTGTAATGTTTTACTGGAATCATCAATTCATTTTCTCAAGACGTGATGACGTCGATCGATGTAATGCTAGAGACAACACCGATGGCAATGCTAGATACAATACACCGAAAACAACGGGCGATGTAATACTAGAGTTATAATTCTGATAATGAATTGCAGAAAATCCGAAAGATATTTCATACCTACATTGCTAATGCACAGCGAAGATTGAAAGATATAACTTCATTACCTCATATTTTTATACTAAAAATTTCCATCATAAAGCTGCGATTACATTAGCACTGTAAAGTTTTGATCACCGCATACCAAACTGAGAATTCATACTGGGAATTCATCTTCGCATACCAAACAGTCATGGAATCTCGATCAATATATGCGTCGTTATCGTAGAACGATAAAAGCAATCTCGTAGGCCACGATCCTACTGCCATCAATTCCGACATATACTGGTAGTAGTTGCTTCTTTTTTACATAACACGCCTTTACGCAACTAATCAACAAGCAAATGTTATTTTCGTACGAGAAACATACTTTACAATGTTCCTTTGTATACAGACAATATGTTCCGTTGCTTCTACCTTTTTTCGAGAATACGTTGAAATGTTAACATTTATATAACCCAATACGTTGTACTTTTATATGAATTTCACGCTTATTGCTGGCTGCTTTCATTATGTAGAAATTTTAACAGGGAACATAGTAGTTTTGTTTAGCGAACTTTATTAAATGTTAATTTTCTTATATGATGATTTTTGCTGTATTTTACGATATCAGACACGAGTTCTATTTTAAAATTAATATTTGGAGGTTCAGATTATGTGACAATCATACAAAATAACATTCAAAACAATTTATTTTTTTAATCTTCGTTATTATGCTTAGTGCTTTCTTCAAAGTGTTAAAAATCAATAAACGTTTAGGCTGAAATAAAAAAAAAACAAGAATTTTTAGTTTTAATGTCCATGCTTGCATTTTATGTACATCTTACATTTTATACCATATGCTTATAACATATGGTAGGTTATTTTGAATTTCAATCTTAATACCATTAAATTGCCACCAGTTTTTGTACAAATTTTTGCTTGCTACTCTATTTAATAACTCACTTATCTGTCCAGCTAGATTTTTCTTTGAAAAGATATACATTACCAAACTGCATTATTTGTCTAATTCCTAGTTTCAAAATTGAATAAGTACAGAAAAATTTTTAATTTGTTAGAAATTTAGATATTCTTTATTTACAAAAAAAAATCAACAAAGAAAATCTAAAGAAAATATTTTAAAAAATTATATATTCTATTGTCATAGATTTTTAATTACTTTCTACAGATTAATATGTATTAATATATATTAAATGTTTCAAGAATGATTTATTATAAATTTATATAAAGTTTTTTTTAGGTTTAACATTCTTTTCTGACTCGTTAAAAAAGTTAGAATATTAATATAAAGAGTAGATTTGAATAAATATGTTAAGAATAACTGTATCATTCACTTTATCTAGGATATTTATGCGTTAATGAGAAAATTAAATCTATTTTTCAGTTCGACCAAAAAGCAGAAACAGTAGCAGGATCTACAGTCCAGAAAATCTTTCCCAAGACAGCAGCAATCCCCCTATCTCACAAAATGCAGCACAAAGTAAGTTTAAAACATTTGTTAAAAAATAAGAAGAAATCTTTAAATATTGTTGTAAATTTACAGAGAAATTTTTGAACGAAGATGTTATGAGACCAGCTTTCGTTACAGTACTTAACAATAAAACAATGTTTGTATTTCGACAAATGGGAAGGAAATTTAATATGATGATAGTTTCTAGTGAAAGATTCTAGTACAAAGCCATAGTACGAAACATCATTTAGTATGGTTAGGTACACTCCATATATCATCTAATATGCGTTTGTTTTGCTATAAATCTTTTCAGAAATTCTAATGTTTTAGAGTGTTTTTCCACATAAAATAGCTCATATGAAATAGAAAAACGAAGAAAAATGAAATTCTTTAGACGAGAAACAGTTTCTTATAAAGAATATTAATGAACATTAAAAAAATTAAGAGGAAAAAATGCTTTTAATTTATCTATATTCTAATAATTTTTCAAAAGAATTACACGTATACTTGTTAATAAATAGTAAAACTCTAAGGAATGGTATATAAAACATTAACGTAGATCTTTCCTTTCATCTATCTGTACCTCATCAAATATGCTAGATAAAGACTAACAACATTTTGATTTAAATATGTTAAGGTTAATTAATAATTAATTTTTTGGTTTCATTAAAAATATATATATAATAAAGTCTTTTATTTTTATTTATTTATTTTTTTTTTTACAGTTTCATCAAATTGCAGAAGTCGTAGCAGTGTATACAATCCAGAAAAATTTTTCTCTTGAGCAACTGTAAACCTGTAATACAACATCATGCAGACAGTAAGATTAAATTTTTTAAATAAAATAATAAGAAATCATTAAAAATTAGTGAAAATAAAAAAAAAAAGAATGTTTGAAATAAATCCATTGGGATAAAATGTGATTTATACCAATCTCTGTATAGACAAGAGGAAATGAAGTGCCGTTATTAACAAATAAAATAAGACTTCCGATTCTAGAAAATAATATTTGGGTGGTATCACATTCTTAAATTAAAGAAATATATTACACAAACTGCTATGAATTTTGTCCACTATATCTTGATTATTGTGAAGTAAATTAACGAAATTTCATTTGGTGGTTAAACATACTGGGACCTGATGGCTGAATGTCTAGTGCTGTGGCGATCGAGTTTCGGGTTCCACGAGCCCCGGCGGTGCCATGGATGTTTTCGGTGGTTCGAAATCCACTTTAAACAGTAGATGCGCGTCTAATTTGATTGTAGAGTGTCAGGCGTAGGGTTGGCAACCCTACCCCGTAAAAAGAAAACATCTTTTATCTCAAAAATTTGCCAGTAGGCAGACAGCCTTGCCCCACCGTAGGGCTGTTTCGCCAATAAAAAGAATATCGGTTGAACAACAACTAAAGTTTCATAAAGAGGGGTATGAAAGAATCATCGCAAACGTTTCTTTGCAAATGTTTAACTTATTTAACTTTATTAACTGTTCGATATCTCGCTCACAAAAATAAACTCAAGTAATCTTCGACACAGACATGAATGGACTGTATAAATTAATTCTCCTTTATTTAGGCAGCCATCAAGCTCGAAGATGGACTGCCACACACAACCTTTCTCGTTGGTTACACTTATTGAACTCTTTTACTTATGCAGCCATCAAGCTCGAAGATGGACTGCCACACTCCAACCTTTCTCGTTGGTTACTGAGTTTCAACTCCTTTACTTATGCAGCCATCAAACTCGAAGATGACTGCCACACACAACCTTTTCTCTTTGGTTGCAGAAGTTCAACTGACTCTTACATTCTTTCTCTCTCTCCCGTCACCTCACCCCCTGCCAGACACCCCCACAGACAGGATGTTCTGGACATAGGGCGTTGACCTCCCCTAAACAGGGGGGACATGGGTTTCGACGTAACATTAACTTTAATCGCAAATGTTTAACTTATCTCTGTTTCATCGTATATGTTGGGATAAAAGTTTAAGATTGTCATTAAAGGAATATTATAAGTATAATTAATATCAATTTATTGTAGCATTTTTTGTTTCATTTTATTGATAAAAGTATAACATTTTTAGTACCACGAAAACGCAAAATAGTAGCAGTGCCTACATTCCGGATAATCATTCCGTGGAGGTCAACTACAGGCCACTCTTACAAAAGGAGTCAAAAAGGTAAGATAATTATTCATGTTGAATAAAATGATAAGAATTCTCAAGTATCGGTACATTTCTATGAAATAATAATATATAAAACGAATTATTTGGTATGAGACTAAATTTTTATTTAAAAATTTTAACAAAAAAACCCTCTCATTTTAGCAGATTAGTGGTCATTGATTCTAGATTGGTTATTGTCTCTCACTTTATCGAATTCGTTAAAATTACGGAATATATATACACATTGCAACAGATTTTGTTCTTTTATATCTTAATAAAGCAGTTCACTAAATTCCGAATATGACGAAATTTCTTCAGATTTTATCTTAAAATTTTTTTAAAAAACTGTGATTTGCTTACATTTGAATTCGAGATAAGCATTCAGAACTACATTTGAACATGCAGCAATTTTTAAACCTTCTTTGTTGTTATTACAACAAATGTTAAGAATTTATAAGCAAATTCTATGTTTACAAGATAAATAAATGACACAATTCTTCTTCTCCGAAAAATGTTGATGATAAATTCACCATATTGATGGATATCCTCATTCTTCTAAGATTTCCTCCTTAACCCCAAAGATTTCAAAGCAAATTCCTTTATTAACTCTTAAGCATATGAAAACTTATATAATCAATTCAATTCGTTGAGCAAAATTTTTTGAAAATATTCAAGGAAGGACTCCACTTCTAAGCCGAAAATAAAGATACTAAGGTATGTGCTGGATGCGTGAAATATATTTTCTCTCCGAGTGAGAGTGTGTAGGCCAACTGTTACGCAGGATTGCGTTGAATATATTTCCTCTTAGGATGAGAGATTACAAACTAATCGTTTCTCAACAGAAGCGCGTGATTGCGATGTACTAAACGTTTCTCAACGGCAGCTGCGGCTGCGCTATACTTCCTCTCGGGTGAGAGTCTCTGATCCTACTGATAATTTCTCTGAACGCCACAAGAGGCGCTCTTGTAGTGCATAGGAAGAAGCACGGTTACAGACATAAGTATAAATATAAATTCAAAGATTCAATCTTATTCTAGGATACGTATATTAGCTTTTAAAATGGCCATAATTTCAATACAAATTATTTTAAATTCTTTCGAATAAAATTGCCTCACCAAATGGCATAAAACCATACGTACATATCATAATTTAAAATATTTTGAGTTATGGCCTTTTAAACACTTTTCTAATGAATATTTGATTTTGAGAAACTTTATTAAAATATTTTTAAGTGAAAAATTTAATTCAATTTACTATTTTGTTAAAAAGTTAAAATCTAGAACTAATAATCTATACTGTGCATATCTAGTAACATTAATGATACTATTTCACTTACTAAATACTCGATAGTCATACTAAATTTTAAAGGGAACCTTTCTTCAGCAACTCTAGATCGAAATCCAGAATGTTCTGTCAGAATCCATGTTCCATGTGCAATTCCATCTGAATCTGCAACAGAAGACATCGACAGTGCTTGGAAGCTTCTAGCCCTGAACAACGAAGTTGAAAATCTCCGAAAAGACCTTGAGCACGCAAAACTGACCATCAGTATCTTACAAGAAGACGAGAGAAGACTTAAAAACAGGTAAAATCCAACCAAAAATCAATCATCATCAGAGATTATTTATAAAGTATCTTACAAGAAGACGAGAGAGACTTAAAAACAGGTAAAATCCAACCAAAAACAATCATCATCAGAGATTATTTATAAAGTATCTTACAAGAAGACGACAGAAGACTTAAAAAGGTAAATCCAACCAAAAACAATCATCATCAGAGATTATTTATAAAGTATCTTACAAGAAGACGAGAGAAGACTTAAAAACAGGTAAATCAACCAAAAACAATCATCAGAGATTATTTATAAAAATTCCGAATTAAATTAATTTTTCTTAAAAATAAATACATTTCTTGACGATGAAATTCCATCAACACAAATAAATTTTTTTTTATTCATCGGTTCAATAAATCTGACGATAACCTTCATTACAAAATCATCTCCCTTTAGTCTCTGATTTGAAATGGTGTTCTGGTAATTTCAAACAAAGATATATCTAGGGTTCAAACTTGGTATTTTTTTAAGTATATATTAGCATCTTATTTTTCTCCTCCAGGAACCAAAAGAAGACATTGCAGCTGACGGATTTATCATGCTTATCTCCTGCCTAAGCACGGGAAGTTTCGGTTCATTCCCTTGGCCGATTTCAAATTGAACTTTTTGACTAAAAAGTCGAACGAGCCAATCCTCAACTTAACTCTTAATAAATATACTTATTTATTAGATATTAATTTTGGGAAAATTTCAAAACTACGATAATAAAAACTTTTTATCATCATCAGTGGCACAACAGCCCCTTGGTGGGCCAAGGCCGTTTGGCAACTGGAGATTTCGAGATAAGAGATGTTTTCGTTTTAAGAGGATTGTCAGCCCTACGCCCAACACTCTACAGTCATATTAGACCGGGAACTACGATTTAAAGTGGATTCCGAACCACTGCAAACATCCATGGCACCGAGCGCCAGAGTACTAGTCACTCGACTATCAGGCTCTATATAAAATTTTTAAAGCAACAAATCAATAAAAATCCTTCTATAAGATATTTCTTTTTAAAATATATTTTGAAACTATCGATTAATTTTAACATGGAATTTAACAAGGTCGTAGGTCCCTGTCTAATAAAACTGTAGAGCGTTGGGCTTAGAGGGGTAGGTATGGGCAACCCTATCCCGTAGAAGGAAAAACATCTCCTGTCTCGAAATCTACCAGTAGGCAGACGGCCTCGACCCACCATAGGGATGTTGAGCCAATTAAGAAGAAGAAGAATTTAACACAAAGTTCAAATAAACAGGTTCTTTTTCTTTTAAATATATTTTATTATTACAAAGTATTTATGTTAATGAGGTTTGTCTTAAAGCATTTTATCAAACTGCAAAAATATATTGCAGACTTAAATCTATGTTTTCTTTTTTAATCCAGTTGGTTTCCATAATGTTTTATAAAAGCGAGAAAATATATATGGGAATGCATCTTTCCTGCAAAAATATCCCAAGTGCATAATTATAAAAATTATTGAGATGTTTGACTCAAATTAATTTTCTAAATTAATTTCTGTATCGTAATATATCAAGACTTATTACTAAAAATATATCATTTACGTGATGATGAGAGAGATCAAGACAGAGATCAAATTCATTTTGAAAGAGACTGATATTCAGTTTAGATTAACATTCTCGTAGCTCACTGAAGCATATTCGTACAACTTTAGATTAATTTTGATCTATGTTCATATTGGTTGATTTATGAAAGACATTAATTTAATTATTGACTATAAATATAACTCTATTTTTGAAACTAAAGCGATGAGGTGGGTAGATAAAAAAAACTCTTCATTTTTGAATATGTTATAAATATTTTATTCGAATATATATTCATTGAAACCAGTAAATATGGATCAAAATTCTATTGAAGGAACTTCAGTTCTTCTTACTACTGATTATTTGGCTTAGAGAATAAAGTTATAAAATTGTAAATAAATTTTGAAAAGACATAAAAAATATCCATCATTCCAGTTAAAATTCCAGACAAAAAACAATTGTTGTTAAATTAGAACAAGCTTTCTACTATCAATAGAAAGTAACAATGCTTAATTCCAGTATAACTTTCAATGAAAAAGTTTTAATTTCTTAATTCTTATTTTCTTTGAAATTTGCTTATTTATTCAAGCTTAATTTACTAATTTCATAGGTGGAAAAAAAAAATTAAAAGCTTCTATAAAATACTTATATTACATTACACATTTAGAAGCTGTTCTTTAGCACTTAAAATTTATTTATATCTATTATATAATACTATAAAATAGTTTTCATGAAAGAAAATGAATGAATCTTTATACATGTAATCCATATTATAACGTATCAACGTGTACAGGGAGATTATAAAATCACTTTCTCGATATACGAATCAATAGCTATCATACCATTCACAGAAACTGAATAAAATTTTGGTGTAAGGTATTTTCAGGTATAAGTTCCAGAATCATATGAAAAACAAACAGTTAACTCTATCAATTACGGTCACAGCGACACGATTTAGAAAATTTTAAATGGCAACACTTACTTTTTATTGAATGGGATCTCCATAGTTAAAAACCATAAATAATGTTCGAACGATACCTGTAACACGAAAATCACCAGCGCTGGATAGACAGAAGAAAAGTGAAAATAACCAATAATTACGGAAAGCAACAGAAAGCATTTTAATATGTTTTTACAAATTTCCACGTGACCTCCTTCACATACGATGACACTATGCATGCGGCAGAGGGTGGATAGCACTGAAGAACGTATCATGGCAAGAGGAATCTGTTGAACATGAAGTCTGATGGCATCTTTCAAATCAAGTTGATTTAATATTAAATATTAATCCCAGAAAGTTAACATTATTCACAGTAGATACGTGGATTATAATTATAGGAAAATATTATCTACGTAAAAATATTATTTAAAGCTCATAAAAAAAAAATAGTTTATTAAAATAATGGATAGTTGCGTCAGTTAAAAATATAAAAAAAAATATTCATCAATTTGTCCTTTTTTGTTTTGTTTAACTTTTATGATATTTAGGAAAGATTAATTTACATGCATATAACTGTTAAACATTGCATTTTTATTTCATTATCAATAAATACGAACAATTATCTTGAATAAGCATAAATAGAAAATAAAAATGGTGATAAGAACGATTACATGTAATCGCTTAATAATCACATGTAATCGCTTAAAATGCAATCATCTTTTTACGTGTACGCATGTGTTACATGTAAAAAAAGATGATTACATGTGAGTAAAAATGTGATTCACATTAGCTATTCGGAGTTAAGTAATATAATGAATATAGTAGATAAGTTATATTGAATATATAACTTATCTACTAGTATATTCATTATATGACTTAACAATAAGTCATATAATGAATATAGTATATATATAGGTAAGTTATATATTCAAATTGATTTCAATTTATAAATTCAATGCATTCTTATTAATAAATTGGATTTTACAGACTTGTTGAACAAGCTAAAAAATGATCGAAAGAGGGACTAGGTTTGAAAATCTCAGTCTTGGAGAGATAAGACCTACTTCCTTGATTCGTCAGTATGAAGAACTTTATACTCAAGCTAGAGTCGATACCTTAGATGCTCTGGATGCATTAACTCCTTTGAAGGAACATGATGAATTGAAAACGAAAATCCTCTTTTCTGTAGTTGTGGTAAATATAAGAATAGTGCTTTTCTTTCTACTATAAAATGTTCTTCTTTATATTTATTTATATATATTACACACATTTGCCTGATTTATTTATATATCACATTAATACACACATTTGCCTTATTAATTAATTTAGTTAACTACATTAATTAATTTAATTAATTAACCCACATTAATTTTTTGTCTCAGAGTGAAAAAAAAATACTGAAATCCATTTATCTATAAATTTTGTCTTATTTAATTGAATCATTATAAGTAAATGACTTTTAAACTTTAAAAGATAAACCAGTGTCTTGTTTTTTGTAATGAAAAAAAAAGTTAGAGATTTTCTTTTGATTGAATATTACAATTACGAAGCACGTTATCTAAGTAAAAATATTAGAGCATATTCTCATCGCTGGAAATAATTTATTTTAATCACGCATAAAACATTATTTGACTCATAGAAATAATTTACAGAATAAAAGTCTTAATTAAAAGCGATTATAATGGTACAATGTATTCATGCGAAAGAAAGAAAAAGACGCTTTAAAAAATTGAAATACATGTGCAAGTAAAATACATGTACAAAAGAAAGTGAAAAGTTAATCATTAAGAATTAGAATCATTAGAAGTATTTCGTCATATGAAATATATTCTTCAAATTTACAACTGTCTTTTTTAAATTGTTGAGCTAGTTTAGTGTGTTTTACTGGACTCGTTCTTGTAGTAACTTCGTACATTTCATCAGCAAAACATCAGCATGCTACTATAGTACCATGTGTTGGGCATAATATTAAAACCGATAATCAGATACGAGGTTCATTTAAGTTCACTTATTGATACTATTAATAATTAATAATAACTTCATTTAAGTTCACTTACTGATATTATTAATATAAGTTCACTTAATGTTACTATTAATTTTAATGTTTTACCTTTTACTTTTTCCAATAGTTATCCTTCAAATCTGCCCATAATACATTGTCAGACATGAAGCAGCGGATATTTTCCGTGCTTAAAATAAAGAAGGGCGAGAAGATGATAATTCCATTAAAGATCTTGAAGCAGCAATCCAAGAATATCTCAGAAAAACAGCTGATACATTCGATCTATCGAAGAATATTAATGTAAGTATATTCAGCGATCCGTGTCGAATACTAAAAAAATTCTCCAAGTCTATGTTAAAGTAATTATGGTTTAATTATTTAAAAATTATGAGAAAAGAAAAATGTTAAAAATCTTTCAATTTAACAATACAACATTGAATAGCACGGATTTTATGCAAGCATCTAGTTGGAATTTAGTTTTCATCTTAGACATTGAGAAAAACGTTAAATCATATTTTTTCATCTTTATTTACAAAATTGCCCAATATTTGCATATAACATCAATAACTGCAACCAGTATTTCTGAAATAAATTATAATTATTAATTATATTATTCTATAGTATTGTCATAAATTCAATATTATCTTTATGTGATTTCAAAATAAATAAATCATTAAGATAATATTCACATCAACTAGTAACTTAATCAATAATCTTTTGCAAAAAATAATGCTGATGTCCTTTAATATCATGTGTTAGATCAGACGTTATTTACCACTGACATAGTAAATGTGTAACACCTTTACCCAGGCTACCACATAATCTTGCTACGTTGCATACACATTGGTTTCATCTCATTTTGGAATAAAAACCTCTATATGTGTTATATATACATATTACACCTATGGAGGTTGCAAATATCCATATGTGTCTGATGTATGCGTATGTGTATATGTCTGGTGTATGTGTATATGAATTTGGAGGTTACTACTCCACTATCATTTCAAACCCTACAGAAGACTACGGAACCACACACACTTACCATATCGCTTCAATGTAAACAATTTTTGTTTTGGCTTGCTTATCTGGTTCCTAGCTAAGGCCCAACGGCACCAATTCTCTTCAGGTCCATCAATAAATATTAATAATTCGATAGGACTTTTTATAAATTAGTAATGAATTCATTTTGTTATCAATTCAATTTAATAGTATGATATTTATTGACTATAATTTTATTTATATTTTTAGATAAATCTTTTCTCTAATTTGACTGCAAAATATTTAATGTTTTAATAGCATAGTGCTAATTTAGTTGTACTCTAATTTTTATTCTTCAATATTTTTTGCAGATAAATCCTTTTGACTTTGATTATAAACGATTTATTGAATTTTATTTACTTCTAATTTTTAATGATTTTACTTACTATTTGAAATAAACTATCTTTGCTATTATAATCAACTAATAATAATAATTTCTATTTCAGGAAGTGTGTTCACAGTTATATGCAACCCTATATGACTATCCCTGCTTAAAGTTCTGTCCTGGTCTGATTAATTATACAATGAACTGTCTGCGTTTAGCATGGAGTCTAATTAACCAAAGCCCTCCTTACGTTATTAATTACGAAGATCGTGTTTTTCGAGAACACTTTCATGTACGTTTCCATTCCTCCGATCATAAATCAGAAGTCATCAAAAGTTACTATTGGCCACCGCTAACAGAAGGAGAAGGTGGACCTTGTGTTCAGCAAGGTGTCGTTCTGACATAATTTTTATTTAATAAACATTCCTATGCAATATTTTTATATTCCTATTTATCTTATACAAGTCAATCAGAAAATTACATCACTTTTTTAAACATTTAATTTTGTCTTGTTTATTTCATCTAAAGTTTGCTTCATTTCCGCTCATATCATCTACATTTAGAATTTTTTCCCCTGCATCAAGCTTTTGCTTTGTCTGATTTCTTTTGCATTAAGCCTTGATTCCACTCATCTCGTCTACGTGTAGCCCCATTCCCATTTATTTCCTCTGCATTAAGCTTAGATTCCACTTATCTCGTCTACATTAAGTCCCATTCCCACATTATTCCCTCTGTATTAAGCTTAGATTCCACTTATCTCATTTACATTAAGCCCCATTCTCATTTATTTCTTCTGCATTAAGCTTAGATTCCACTTATCTCGTCTGCATTAAGCTCCATTTCCACTTATTTCATCTATATTTGTCTTTGATTTTGCTTATCTCACCTGTTTTTATTTCTAAGCTTAACAAAAAGACAAAAAAAAGCATTTTTTCTCATTGATCGTATAATTTTTCTTCACGCGTTATAACCAATATAAATCATTAAGAAGTTATTAAAGAGACCACTAAGATACAAAGTTTACAAGAAGCTACCATTTAATTTTGTAATTTCCCTACACATAATATACTATCATAATTTTCGAAGGTAGAGGAAACACTCGATTAAATATCTTTATCAAATGATTTGCTGTTGTCACTTGTTTTTCTTTAACATGCTATGTGCCAAAAAATATTCTGTTTTATACCTATGGTTATAATTTTAAACTAAAATAATATTTTTATAATAATATAACCTTGAAAGTGTTGCTGATGCCATAAAAATAAACTTTTGCAATAAAGATGATGAAAAGTGAACGTTTATATCTGCTTGAAAGAGTCACGGTCAAAACAAAATAGTTATCTGATTTATCCAATTGCAATATAAGCAAATAAAAGTAAAATGAACGAAACACTCCAGCTATTAATTAGAAATACAATTTCAGATATAAAATAATTTATTTAAAACTTTAAAAATTTTTATCTATCTGATTCTGAATGGAACAAATTAAAAAACTTTTATAATGATTTTTTACCATAATATTTTCTAGAAATATTAAAACAGTGCCAAAAGAAAATTAATAAATTTTTTTTTTGTCTTTTTTATTGTTATCTAGGGTACTGAATCGCATGATTTCCTTTTAACCCATTCGCTAACATTTGTTTATAATGCTCGTCGCATCTTGCTTCCTTTCTTTAAAGTATGTCTTCATTCCATCATTTGCAGCTCCCCAAAAATGTTCATTTTATTTATAAAAGATCTTTTCCACCTCACTTCGAGATATAGTTTATAAAAGTTCTATTTATTCCTTTCCGGTACTGAAGCTCAGTTTAATATCTTTAGAAAAGCATTTTACCGAAACACACACGTATATTGTTTAAAGCACTAAGAAATTCTAAGGTTTTTTTTACGTATAATCTGCTGCTTATGGATGGTAAATTAAGTTATATATATTCCATCAAGTGCCTCATGTTCCCTCGTCATAGTCCCTGACGGGTTGCAACAGAATGGAGAGATTCTTGCCATCTGAAAAAGACTATTTTCATGGGTAACTGTCCTACATTTGTTTTATACAGGAGAATAAAAAACTACAGAATATTTCCACTAGGTAATCCGGACTGTCAGTGCGAGGGAGCTCAAACAATGAATCTCGTTCGAAACTATGACCATCCGAAGGAGCTGTTATTCCACGTTCGTCTCGTATGTTGGGCTTGTGGCACTTTGATGTGCTATGTAATGAGTTTTAGAGTTGGAAAACCATGAAAGCTAGAAATTCAATTTTTTACGTGTTATCTACTTTGTCTACGAAAGATGAGTATTTTTTTTGATTCTGAACTGAGTATTTTGTTGATTACTGAGTTGAGTATTTCTGTTGATGCAGAGTATTTTGTTGAGCTGAGTTTGGTGTCTATTCTGTAAAAAATTGTTCAAATTTTATTAACTGTAGGAGTTGAAAAAAAAATTCAAAATGGGATTTAATTATTGATTGCTAATATATTACTTTGTATATTTGTTGATTTCTGACTTATCTAAGACATTTACATTTTCTTGTAATATTTTATTTTTGGCTAATCTGATATTCTGCATTGAGGTAGCTGGCCCTCTACATACATTAATGTAATGAATAAATTGTTGTAATATATTGATTCCGGAAATCACTTTATTTAATCACATTAAAGTGTTTTGCATGTTGGGCTGCCTAGTGAAAATTTTCAAGTTTAGTCTCAAGCACAGGTGGGGAAACAAATATCCCTGAAAAATCCTCTTTAACACAAGAAGTAAAGTAGACACCAAAACAGATTGGCAAATTTCATGGGCTAGGTACTGAAAACACAAGTGCCAAATATCGTTAAAGAAAACATGCATTTTTTTCAAATTTCCTATTTTTCTTATACTTGCCTCTTTTGCATATTGCATCTTTTATGATTTTATACTTATAGCTGGCTTTTATTTATTTCATTTACATACTATAACTCAACATTTTAGCTTGTAAAGTACTCTTTATAATTTATTTTGTACGAGGGATTGGATCCCAAGAATAGAAAACACTGCTAAAAAGTCATAAACGAGTATTTTTTGTAAAAAAGCATAAAAATACTTTATACTAAAATTAAATGAAGCTGTTTCTTATAAGTGCTTTTACAAAGCCCCATGTATTATAAATTTAACTTAAAAACAACATGTAAATAGATTTCTAGAATAACATTTAAAATATATTTTCATGCAAACATTTCAGTTAATAATTTTTTAGAAAGTTTTCAATTCTTTAAATATTTTTACGCTATCAAATATCAGCAAGAAACATAGCAAATTTTTAGTATTGTCTACTTACAGCTTTTCTTCGGGTGAATCCATTTCAATTACTTCCTCGTGAACTATATATCATATATCTGTTTCTAAATTCAATCTTTTTGTCTTATTTAAAATCAATCATTTTTGTGCTTTTTAACAACCCCTTCCGTCCCCCTCCTCTCAACCTATCTAACAGAATAACTAGTATATAATACAGAATAACTAGTGGTTTCCTTTGTTAAAAAAATATTGAATATATAATTCAAAGAATATTTATCATTTCTTAAAATAATAGCATAATGTACCTCAAGATAAAAATTAATAATAAACAATATATTTATCGGACAATATATTATACAATTATAAAAGGAATATACAATTATGCACAACTATACAATTATGTACAAAATCATATACAATTATAAAAACAATATATTTATCAGATATAAATGCCATATCAGTATTATTTTAACATTACACTAACATTCAAATGTTAATTTAACATGAATGAAAATCAATTAAATTCTTATTTGAAGTCAATTTAAACATAAAATTATTTGATTAAAATACTTCTAAATAACTTAAATCTTTTATAATGAATAAAAAGGAATAAATTGAGTTTAATTAGTTGGAAAATGTATATGATTGGAATTTATATGTATATGTATATAAATAGACCGACAGATTGCAATAGAAGTAGCAAGATTGAATTAACAATCAACTGTTATAGTGTTTTTTAAATGAATTGCTTATAATTCATTTATAAATTAAACTGTTTTTGTATAAATATTTAAGTAATTAATTTGCCCTAGATAATAAAATGAAAATCTATTTTCATTTTAAGAACTTGTATGCAGCTAAAATAAAATTGTTTATACTTTATTTCTCTTGTATTCTTTAATGTTTTTGTAAAATGATTTGTTTATCTGTTATTCAAAGGTAAAACTAAAAAAAAAAACGTTTTGTTTCTAAATTTTATTTTTTCATTACCTGAAATTCATAATGAATATTAAATTTTCTAATTAGCCATCTTTACTGAGAATGAAATGGTCAATTCAGAAAATTTATCGACAGTTAATAATATCAAGAAAATAAATAATATTAATTAAAAGAAGTATTATCTCTTGGTGTAAGATTTGAAAATTATGCATTAAGTATCGTAATTACTTAAAAGTCATAAAAAAGTTATTCACTTAAAATCGTGAATTAAATAAAAATTAAGAAATTAGCAAAAATGTGATAGGGTTAAATAAATTAAGTTTTAGATTTGACTTATAGGTGTAATCAAAAATTCTTGGCAAGGGCCATACATTTAAAAGGTATTTAAAGTTTATCAAGTGTAAAAGATAACTATAAATTAACTATTGAGTTGGCATAAAAACTTTAATTAAATAATAGGATATTTATGGGCTAAGCAACCAATTCAAATAAAAACTTGTTAAAAAACAAAATTAACTTATTACGAGACCTTTTAATCGGATCAGTCGTTTTGTATGGTAGCGAGAATGTTTGGTGTTATTGGCGAGTTTTGTATGGTGCTGGCCATTAAGTAAATCTGAAAACGATTGGTTATTCATTTTTTAACGAAAAAGATACTTCGAAAATTTTTGGTATTGTTAGGGCAAGAATACAATATAGCCATGAAATACAAATGCAAGAATACAATGTAACCATGAAATGCAAATACAAGAATACAATATAATCATCCCCAACCAATTCAAAGAACCTGATATAAAAGTTAAGTAAAAGTAAGTCGTATTAGATGGCTGGGGCACATTTTCAGATATAACGACTCAAATCCGACTAAAAAAAGTTACTTTTTCGCCAACTGAAGGCACCCGGAAGAAGAGGGAGGCCTCTTCCACCAGATGGGTTGATTCTAGTCGAAAAAGAGATCTAAA
>BPLR01018119.1:0-23828 GCA_021605095.1 Caerostris extrusa | reverse complement strand
TATACTTTTTTGAAGAATCCTGCCAAAACAAAGCGAGTTGGACTGAATAATTTATTGAATAATATATTCCTCATCTTTCATCTTGATCTCCTTTCTATAAGCAATCTCTGCCAAAAATAAAAATAAAAATAAAACAAAAAAAAAAAGATCAAAACATTCTACGGAACTCGAATTCATCCATCATCATAAAATCAAAACTTACGCTTCACAATCTTTGGCATCGTTTCCACAAAATACAATCAAAAGTCCAGAAACTTCAAATCACATCCCCATATTTGCTAACTCAATCAAATCATTTCAGAAAAGTCCGAATTATGCAAACAAGTCCTCGACCACTGATTACAGCATACAACTCAACCATTCGTTCCGTGTGACTACCGTTGCCATTTCGGGGAATCTAAATAATAAAGCAGAAGTTTCCTTTTTTATCGTAAAATTCGATGGCACTAACTGTTCGTTGGAGCGTTGCCTTTTTCCATAGTTGTATTATTTAATGGTTTCAAGCAAATTAATCAAAAGCAGAACAGTTTCGTTTCGTTGGTGATTATGTTATTTAATTACTGCTAAACGACATTAGCTGGCAACAATGTGATTCTGAAATTATCCCTCGTTCAAGATGATTCACAAATAAGTTTTTGAGTTTAAAACCGGAAATTGGGCAATTTATAGAATATTTTTAGTTTTAATGCATAATTGCGATCTTAGATTTAGATTTGAAATATTTAAATGTTCGAATGCTCTTCCGAAAAATTAAAGGAAATATCTTGAAGCATTTGAGAATCGGCTGGAATTCGGGAGTTTTCCGATAATTAATTCCATTAGTAATTCAGAAATGCAACGAGTCGAATCCGAGTTAAATAAACATTCGAATTTCAATATTTCACGATTAATATTTATCATTGGGGTTAAATTGCATTTGAGTTTAAGCTTTTAATAGTAACTTTTAATTACTTTTTAATATTTTTTTTTTTTTAGTAATACTTAAAGATTTTATGCTTTATGAATTGTATAGTTGATGAAATATTCATTGTTATCAATTATTCACAAACTTAAAAATGTATTTCATTAATTGGTGGTCTGATGGCCGAGTGACTGACGTTATGGAGCTCGGTGCATGGGGTTTCGGGTCCGATCTCGTTGCTGCCCTGGATGTTTGTAGTGGTTTAGATTCTACTTTAAACCGTAGGTCCTGATCTAATATGACTGTAGAGCGTTGGGCGTAAAGGTTCAAGCCCTAACGCGTAAAAAATTAAAAACATCTGTAAAATCAAAAATAATCTAAATATCGTTTAAATAATAATAATTGAACGTCTGTAATATCGAAATCTGCCAGTAGGCAGACCCACCATGTGGCTGTTTACTTACAATTTTATGAAAATCTTATTAACTTGAAAAGAAAATATTCTCTTTGAAACAATTTTCTTAAAATCTCTTTGAAATATATTTTATTGAAATATTCAAAGAGAATTAATGAAGAATACATGTTATACTACTGTGTCCAGACACTAAGACTATTTTTCAATTTAAAATTCCGGGTTTTATGGAATTTCAATTTTTCATTTTTTTTAGGTTGCTGGCACTGTCCATCACATCTAAGTGAAATTTGACTTCGAAATATTAATTAGTGTTTGAGTTACGCTTGATTTTGCAAGACTCTAAAACTTATTCCGGCGATTTTGGGAAAGTCTGAATTTATTAAGCAAAGAACTTGCATTAAAATTTTGATTGCGGAAACGTATAGAATGTTACAGAAGACATTCGGTGAGCAAACGATATTGGAAAGAAATGCTTACAAGTGGCATAAATAGTTCGCAAGGCAAAAAAGTATTGAAGACGAAGAGCCCTGTGGTCGACCCTCAACATCAACCGACGAAGCTCATGTCCAAAAAATTAAAGATTTGGTGCTTGCAAACCGTCAATTTACAATTAGAGACCTTGCTGATGATGTTGGAACTTCCAAAGGATCGGTGAATGCCATTTTGGGCCTTAAACGCGTCAAATCTTGAATGGTACCGAAAACACTGAATGCGCCAGATCACACTGTATTGATTCTTCATGACATTTTCGCCAATACTATATTCGCCTATATCGTCCCACAACCACCGTATTCACATCGTGTGACTTCTGGCTATTCCCTAAATTCAAAAGGACCATTCCATGGACACCATTTTAAGCCGATTGAAGAGATTCAACTTGAATCGGCGCGCGCTTTGAAGGCCATCCCTGCCGCTGACTTTTCCGCCTGCATTGAGGATTGGAGAAAAAGTTTGCACAAGTGCATTGTGCCGGAGGGGATGACTTTGAAGGCGATGAAATCTAATTGGAAGAATAAATAAAGAGCTTTTGAAAAAAAAAAATAAATGGTCTTACTTTTTGGGCACAGTAGTATATTTAACTCCAAATATTCATCCTCTAATGTTATCTAGTGGATACATATTTTCTGAAAAAAATATTCGAAATTCTATTTGTAAAAACATTAATTTTTGAAAAACTTAAGTTTTCGGCAATCATTGTGAATTTCATTTAGTTTGTGTTTCATTTAGTTGTTTAAAAAGAAAAAAATTTAAAAAAAAAATATATTACTTTAAATCATTTTCGAATTATTAAACAATAACTCCATTCAAACATTTAAAAAAAATTATTGTCATAGACAAGTAATTCAATATTTTTTTTTAATCCTTTTTTTTTTAAAAAATGGAAATTCTGTATATAATATAAATAATACATTTTTGTAGAATTCTGAAGAAATAAAATGAATTGTTTGGAAACATTTATTGAATAATACATATCTCATCTTTCATATTGATATCAGTCCCATAAGCAATCTCTGTCAAAAATAATAATAATAAAACAAAATAAAAAATTAACGAAACATCGCATGGAACTCACCTTCATCTATCATCAACTTACGCTTCACAATCTTTGGCATCTATTTCCACAAAATACAATCAAAAGTCCAAAAACGTCAAATTACATCCCCATATTAACTAACTCAATCAAGTCAATTCAGAAAAGTCCGAATTATGCAAACAAGTCCTCGACCGCTGATTACAGCATCCCACTCAACCATTCGTTCCGTGTGATTACCGTTGCCATTTCGGGGAATCTAAATAATAAAGCAGAAGTTTCCTTATTTACCGCAAAACTCGATGACACTCACTGTTTGTTCGAGCGCTGCCTTTTTCGATGGTTGGATTATTTCCTGGCTTCAAGCAAATTAGTCAAATGCGGAACAGTTTCGTTTCGTTTGTGATTATGTTATTTAATTACTGCTAAACGACATTAGCTGGAAACAATGTGATTTCGAATTATCCTCATTCAAGATGATTCCAAAATAAGTTTTGAGTCTAAAACCGCAAATTGTGCATTAGAAAAATAATTTTAGTTAAGTGCACGATTGCAGTCTTAGATTTAGAGTTGCAATACTTAAATGTTCGAATGCTCTTTCGAAAAATTAAAGAACTATCTTGAGGCATCTGGGAATTGACTGGAATTCAGGAGTATTCCGATAATTAATTACATTAGTCATTCAGAAATGCAGCGAATCGAATCCGAGAGTTACATAAACATTCAAATTTCAATATTTGACTCTGAATATTTATTATTAGGGTTCAATTGTATTTGAGTTAAGCTTTTTAATAAGTAACCTTTAATTACATTTTAACAATTTTTTTATTTTGGTAATATTTAAAGCTTTTATGCTTTATGAATTTTACAGGTGATGAAATATCTATTGTTACCAATTATTTACGAGTTTAATGTATTTTTTTTTAATTATGGGCCTGATGGCCGAGTGTCTAGCACTCTGTCCCTCGGTGTCTGTGGATTTGGGTTCGACGCCCGGCTGTATCATGGATGTTTGTAGTGAATCGGGATCCACTTTTTAAGCAGTAGGTACCGGCATAATATGACTGTAGAGAGTTGAGTCTTGGGCTGACAACCCTACCACGTAAAAACAAAAATAATATATCCTGCCTCGAAGGCTTCAGATTTGAATCCTTGCAGTGGCTTGGATGTTTGTAAGTAGTTCTGTATCCATGTTAAACTATAGGTCCCGGACTATTTACCCGAAAGTGTGCACAAAAATGATTGTAGAGCGACAAAGCAAACTGTCAATGATCGTGAAAATGTTTAAAGTGTTAAAATTAAAATGTTTAAAGTAGTGGAAATCCTCTTATTGAAAGGATAGCGTCCTATGTATTAGGAAAATTTTTGAAACAAAATAATATACAAGAAATAAATGAAACTGAGAAATGTAAGCCGACTTTTATCTAATATTTTTAAAAAAACTGGACTATAAAATGTTCTTTATTATTTATTCATAAAGTATTTTTCGGTCTTTGCAACTTTTTTAAGTAATAAATAAAATCCTCTATAAATTTCATGGCATTTGTTACAATAAAATATTCAAAGTGAATTGTTATCTAATGAAAAAATATTTTCTAAGAAAATATTTTTGAAATTATATTCTGTAAGAACATTAATTTTTAAATACTTTTTAAAAAATTTTGGCAATCATTGTGAATATCATTTCGTTTTTTTTTTTTTTTGATCAAATAAAAAACTAAATAACTTTAAAAAAATAAATACATTACTTTAAATCATTTTCGAATGATTGAATAGTAACTTCATTTAAACATTTTAAAAAATTACTGACATAGACAATTAATTTAATATTTTTTACAATTCTTTTTTTTTTAAAAATGGAAATTCTTTGTATAATATAAGAAATACTTTTGAAGAATTCTGCAAAATAAAAACGAGTTTGACGGCAGAATTTATTGAATAATATATTTCTCATCTTTCATCTTGATTTCATTCCCATAAGCAATCTCTGTCAAAAATAAGAATAAAAAAAAAAGCAATAAAAGACCAAAACATTCTATGCAACTCGCTTTCATCTATCATCATAAAACCACGATTTTCGCTTCGCAATCCTTGGCATCATTTCCACAAAATACAATCAAAAGTCCGGGAACTTTAAATTACATCCCTATATTAACTAACTCAATCAAGTCAATTCAGAAAAGTCTGAATTATGCAAACAAGTACTCGACCGCTGATTACAGCATCCCACTCAACCATTCGTTCCACGTGATGACCGTTGCCATTTCGGGGAATCTAAATAATAAAGCAGAAGTTTCCTTATTTACCACAAAAACTCGATGACATTCACTGTTTGTTGGAGAGCTGCCTTTTTCGATGGTTGGATTATTTCCTGGCTTTAAGTAAATTAATCAAATGCAGAACAGATTCGTTTCGTTTGTGATTATGTTATTTAATTATTGCTAAACGACATTAGCTGGCAACAATATAATTCTGAAATTATTCTCCTTCAAGATGATTCACAAATAAGTTTTGAGTCTAAAACCGGAAATTAGGCATTCGGAAAATATTTTTAGTTAAGTGCCCAATTGCCATCTTAGATTTAGAGTTAAAATACTTAAATGTTCGAATGCTCTCGAAAAATTAAAGAAATGTTTTGAAGCATCTGGGAATTGACTGGAATTCAGGAGTATTTCGATAATTCCATCAGTAATTCAGAAATGCAGCGAATCGAATCCGAGAGTTACATAAACATTCGAATTTAAATATATGAATATGAATATTAATCATTAGGGTTAAATTGTGTTTGAGTTAAGCTTTTTAATGAGTATCTTTTAATTACCTTTTAACAATACTTCTTTTTATTTTTGGTAATACTTAAAGATTTTATGCTATAGGAATTTTACAGACGATTAAATATTCATTGTTATCAATTATTCATAAATTTAAAAAAAAAAAAAAATAGTTATTTCATTTCTAAATTTTAAAAATATGTGAATAGAATAATTGTTATCTATTGTTATAAATAGAATAATTTTACTTACAAATAAAAAAAAAAAAAAAAAAAAAAATATTGTTCAATAAAATAAATTTCAAAGGGAATTAATGGAGAATACATATTATGTATGTAGTTTAGTTCCCAATGCTTAAATAAAGCAAGGAGTTTGAAATAATAGTTTAATTATATGTGTGGAAAAAAAGATGAATGAATGATCGTTAGAGGGCGCTGCGACGGCAAGTTAATTGGGCGAAAGAAGTGCGAGTTTGAGAGCGTGGTTGGAAAGCAAGAGAGAGAGAGTAATCTTAGAAGTGTGAGAGGTTTTTTGAGAGAGATTAAGTTTTATGGCATTAGAGATTAGAATGTGTGGATTACTATTAATTTGTAAATATTGTACAAAGTTTTAATTATTCTTAGTATGTGTAATAAAATAGTTATGAATTAATTCAAGAGAGCTGATTTATTTTGAACCACCGCTGTGAACTAAAGTTGTTGAATTGTGAACTGAAGTTAATTCGCCAACCGGAAGTTGGCGAATTCATTTCTTCTACAAGCGCTTTCGTCAATGTGTTAATTTGTTCAGAAATGTTTTTTTTTTTTTTTTTTTGGCGCCAACTCTGTACTTTCTTTTTTTTTGTAGTAAGTCTTCTTAATTTCTGGTCCTTTTTAATATTATTTGGCTTCTTTTCTGTGTTCAGTCAATTTTGGGTACGTAAGTTTTGCCATATAAACTCCAAAAGTAGGAATGTGAACTCTTTTAATAATGGATAAATCAACATGAAATATTTGTCCATCTGTTATTGTATTTAATAACTCCTTCACAAAAGTCTTCACACTGTGATATGGGGGAGAATTCTCGTCAGAGCCGTTATCAAATAGTGTAACGAAAATAAAAACCAGAAAAAATTATCGGTATGATAATTACTTTTTCTGCAAAGCACCTTTTTACAGCGTCGAGGTATTGGATGCCTTGCCGCTTCTGATAATGTGAGTAATCTCGTCAGGAAGTAATTTTCCACTAAGTTAATGGCTTGTTACTAGTATTTAGACTCACACTACACATGATTGTTCAAAAGAAAATCAGAAAACACCTGACCTAAATTTTCTTAACGCTGTATGGGAAGTCTGCAGACAAAGCAACTGCCAAGCTGAAATTTTGTGCTGCCTTCATTTATTTTCTATGTCTGAATGAGGTAAACTAATAAGGCTTTCTACTAATTTCAATAAGCAAATTTATTTTACATGACAATTGCTAAAAGTCATTTTTAATTAAAGTATTTCAAAATAGTACTTCTAACGAAAAAGGTTACCTACTCACTAAATCAATGAACGAACTGTCATTTTCTGCTAGTTTATTTAATTTTTTCAATAGTTAGAAACAGGTGTCACAACTTACATTTTGTATCGAGCATGGACCATTCTGTTTCTCAAAAAGGATAAGTGATCTATAAGTGAAATTCTTTCAATAAAAAAACAAGAAAAAAATTAACTGCTCTTCGGTTTAAGAACGGGCTTGAATGGCCGAGTGACTAGCGCTCTGGCGCTCGGTACCACAGGTTTCGGGTTCGAATTCCGGCAGTGCCATGGATGTGTGTAGAGGTTCGGAATCCACTTTAAATCGTAGGTCCCGTTCCTTATAGGATCGTAGAGCGTTGCGGGGCGTTGTTACTCCGCGTCCGTGGCTTACCTTCAAGTTACACGCGCCCGCTGGGTAATGCAAAGTGAGTAACTTCTGCGCAGCGCTTGATTTATCTTATGGGCCGGAATGGCCTAGTGGCTAGCGCTCTGGCGCTTGATACCACAGGTTTCGAGTTCGAATCCCGGCGGTTCCATGGATGTGTGTAGTGGTTCGGAATCCACTTTAAACCGTAGGTCCCGGTCCTAATAGGATCGTAGAGCGTTGCGGGGGCATTGTTACTATGCGTCCGTATCTTCAAGTTACACGCGCCCCCTGGGTAATGCAAAGTGAGTAACGTCTGTGCACCGCTTGCCTTAAGGCATCCAAGACAAAGCTGTCTAAGTGTTTGCCAGCTGCATTAGAAAAAAAAAAAAAAAAATGGTTTAAGAACTTTTCTCTTTGAACTTTGGAACTTTCGTGTTAGTAGTTAGCCGTGTTAGATGCGGTTTCATGTTTCTGTATGTCTATTATTTTCTGTGTCATGTCGTCATTATAATTTGTAAATAAAACTACTTCTTGACCTTTTGGATATCTCACTCTTAATAGTGTGGGGGACTTTAAAGGTAAGAGAAATTGGTACTTACGTATTAACGGTACCTTGGCGACAGTTGCGCCAATAAAGAGCACACGCGCCAACCGCAGCTACAGATTTAGAGCCAATCTAAACTTAAAAGTTTTGTTCCAAATAATAAAATATATATGAAACACTTCATTTAAAATCAAAATGCTTTCAAAATATTTTTATTCCAAATAATAAAGACTGGCGACACTTAAAAACCGCCAAGTCTGTCGCCAAGGTACCGTTAATACGTAAGTACCGAGAAATTTATATGAAACTTTCTAGTTTTTGCCAGATTGTTTTGGTTGATAGTTTCTCTAGTTTCAATATGCAAAGTTACTTTACATGACAATTGCTAAACGTCATTTTCAATAACACCATTTCAAAATAGTAGTTTTAACGACAAAGTTTGGCTCCTCACTGGACGAACTGTAATTTTCTGTTAGCTTATTTAAATATTTGGTACTTACGTATTAACGATACCTTGGCGACAGTTGCGCCAGTAAAGAGCGCACGCGCCAACCGCAGCTACAGATTTGGCGCTTTTAATGGCGCCAATATACACTTAAAATTATTGTTCCAAATAATAAAATATATAAAACACTTCATTTAAAATCAAAACGTTTTCAAAAAATTTTTGTTCCAAATAATAAAATATATAAAACATTTCATTTAAAATCAAAACGCTTTCAAAATTCAAAACACTTTATTTAAACACAAAGTAGTCAAAAACACTTTATTTAAACACAAAGCAGTCAAACAGATTTCAGTGGAAAATAGGCCGATATAGAGTTTAGCATGGATTCAAAACAGTCTAATTGAGACATTTTCGTTGTTTTGGTAAAATATTTCTCTCCTGAAAAAATAAAATTGCTTCTTCTTCTGTTTCTGGCAAATCCCAAATACGCATTTTCGTAGCACTACAAAATGGCGTCAAAATTCAGCAAATCTGCAGCTGTTAGATTGGCGACACTTAAAAACCGCCAAATCTGTAGCTGTTAGATTGGCGACACTTAAAACCGCCAAGTCTGTCGCCAAGGTATCGTTAATACGTAAGTACCAAAGATTTTTTAATAGTTAGAAACACTGTCGCAACTTTTATTCTGTATCGAGCATGGACTTAACCATTCGGTTTTTCAAAGAGGAAAAGTCACTTTTAAAGGAAATTCTTTCAATAAAAAAAAGGTTTTTCAAACAAAGTTTCGACTACAGAAAGAAACTTCCAAACTATGTTTCGAGCACATCTCTTCCAGAAATCGAAAATTGGGCAGATCCATCACTTTTACGACTCACGGTTAACATGGGATTTACAAGCACTGCATAAACATTCCCCCTTCCCCAAGGTGAGAAGGCGGGAAAAACTTCACGAAAAGTAATGACACGAAGAATGTGACGGTGCGGACAGTTAAAAAAATGCATGCAGTCCAACTATCCAACTGCTGCTGAGATAGTTTTCCTTTTTTTTTTTAAAGACAGGGACAGGCAATTTGGTTATATCGAAAATAGAAAACATAGGCGGATAAGCTTTGTATTTTATTTGAGATTATATAAAGCTACCAATTAATATGAAAATTATCGACCACTTTTAGTAAACAATATACAGTAGAACCTCTTTAAGTCGAAAACCTCCAAAACTCGAAAAATATTTTTGTTCCCTTCCCTTCAAAACCCAAAACCTCCATGACTCAAAATTTCAACCCTCTATATGTTGAAATAATGAGTCAATCTCCACAAGCCATTTTGTTATATATTTTCCCTCCGTAACTCGAAAAAACAATTAGTCCTCTGTATCTCGAACGTTAACAATGCTTGATTTTACAATCTTTTTTACAACTCGATCTTTTGAAACTAATTACCTCTATAGCTCGAAGAAAAATAAGTTACCGACTTTAAGGAATTGCCGGCAATGCACGTTATTGTTTCTTAGAAAGCAATATATGAGTATACAGTAAATAGAATAACCAATCCTATAAAATATTCTTATTATAATTCTTATTCTCATAATTCTTATTATTGCTATTAATTTCATTTGAACTGTAGCGAAGCAAATCTTTAGTTGTGGATTGCTAAAATATAAGAAGTAGTTTTGGTTTTTTAATGCATAAAATTTTTAGTAAGATTGTTTTGGAATTATTTTGATTTTTTATTGTAGTACATAATATAACTTTTAAGTTGCAAATAGACATGTTTATTACCTCTGTAACTTGAATTTTCATTTATTTTATCTCTCTAACTCAAAATAAGTTAGAAAGAATCCATGACCTCTACAAGTCGAATATGTCCTTACAAAATCCGCGTAAGTCGAAATCCTCCATAAGTCGAAAACTCTGTAACTCGAATTATTTGGCGTCTCCCTTGAAGTTCGACTTACGGAGGTTCTAATGTATTATATTTCATTTAGGTTTATGGAAAGAAAGAACAAAAATGGAAAATTAATTTCATCTCTATATAATCAATAATTGTGTGTATCTAAATAATTAGGAAAATGATTTACAAAAATTTCAATATAATACAGATAATATGGTATAATATTCTTGTAATAGCGTGGGAAGAAAGAAAAGCTATTTTTAGTTAAGTGCACAATTTCGGCGTTAGATTTAGAGTTGAAATACTTAAATATTAAAATACTCTTTTTGAAAAATGAAAGAAAAAGAAAATTCTTCAGGCATTTGTGAATCGGCTGGAATTCAGGAGTATTTCGATAATTAATTGCATTTGTAATTCAGAAATGCAGCCGAATCGAATCCGAGAGTGACATAAACATTCGAATTTCAATATTTGACTATGAATATTTATCATTAGGGTTAAATTGTATTTGAGTTAAGCTTCTAATATGTATCTTTATAATAACTTTTTAACAATACTTATTTTAATTTTTGTTAATACTTAAAGATTTTATGCTATAGGAATTTTATAGACGATTAAATATTCATTGTTATCAATTATTCACAAATTAAAAAAATGTATTTTATTAATTGGAGCTGGGTGCCAGAGTTTTGGGTCCGAGTCACGGTGGTGCCATGGATGTATCTAGTGGTTTGAAATCTACTTTAAATCTTAGATCCTGGTCTAATATGACTGTAGAGCATTGGGCGTAGGGTTGACAACTACTCCTTAAAAATTAAAAAGAAAACATCGAAGTAAAATCGAAGAATAATCTGAATATCGATTAAATAATAATAATCAAACTTTTGCAAAGTCGAAATCTGCCGATTATTTCAGAAACATTGCTCTTGCATGTTAGTTCGTTATATAGCTTAAATTTTATCTTCAACATCTCTCCAGTTATGGTAGATTATTACGGAGATCCTTGGCCGCGTAGCGGCCACTAGCTCCTTCTTTGTAAAATGTTGAAACATAGCGGTGGTTTAATAGTTAATAGCAAACTTTGAGTTAATAAGCAAAATAGATAATTAAATGTCCTTTTTTTTTAAAAGAGAATTATTTATTTAATAAAATTATAAAATGAAAAATATCAAAAATTTCAAAAATGTAGATGTTGATGGAATCAGTTGCATGCAATAACCCCGAATGAGCAAAGGTCAAATTAGCGAACTTTTTTTCATCTAAAAAAAGCGAACCTTTTTCATCTAGGCAGTTGTAAGGAATTAATTTAAAATATTTAGAACAGTGCGAGGTCTTTTTGCTATGTTTGCGGGAAGAAATATCATAATCGTAATTTTGTAGGATATTTAATACAGGTTTATTAATGTTTCGCATATCATTATAGAATTTAGTAGAAATTTTGTGAACAAATTGTCTTAAACTTGGAATCGAGAGAGCTCATCTAATATCGTCATTACGAAAGTACCAGGGTGAATTCGTTAACATTCTGAGAGTTTTGTTCTCAAGCCTTTGAATAATTTCAAAATTTGTACGTGCGACAGAACCCCAAACTGGGCTTGCATAAGCTAATACTGGACGAAGATAGGAGAGATATATTAGAATTTTGAGATTAAGAGGTAAAGCTGAATTTCTATTGATTAAAGAGTAGAGAATTCTAAATTGAGTATTGAATTTATTTCTAAGGTTGTAGATATGCGATCTGTAGTTAAGTTTACTATCAAGGATAATTCCTAAGTACTTAGTTTCTTTAGACCAGGTGATATAATTATTGTATATTTTAATATTAGGAGGGTTATAGGATTTTTTTGCAAGTGAAAAGAACTGCTTCAGTCTTGTCCACATTTAATTTTATCTTTCAGTTAATGAGACATTTTTCTAAATCAATGATATAATTTTTGCAAATTTTCCTGGATGGTGCAAATTTTTCGGCCTTGCGTTAAGATTGCAGTGTCATCCGCATAAAGATTAATTTTGATATTGTTCTTTTTGTGGAATATCGTTGATAAAGATATTATAGAGGAACCATCAACATCTCTGTTTCCATATGTAGCGCTAACAGTCCGCCATAGTTACAGTTAATACCGTCCGATTTGGTTTGTTACAATTTTCAAAATACATGTTTTAGAATTAAAATTTGTTAAAAAATAATAAACATTACTTTTAAGTTATTATATGTGAGTTTAAAATACGAGATGAAAGTTTTATAAAAAATAAATAAAAATATTGAAACAACGAAATGACAAATTGTGCAACTTTATTATTAAAACTTGTAAGCCGGATATTATTTAGAACATACTGAATAATTATTCCACTTTTTTTCTATTTATAATTTAAAAATCATAAGTGTTTTACCTCTAGTCTGACAGATTAAATAAGAATTTTTATAGAAATAATAACTTTAATATAATGAACAACTTGAGATGAATGTTTTATATAGAATGAAAAATAAAATACATTTCATAAATAATTATTTTTTTTATTTACTAAAAAAATAGAGTTTTCTTTTAAAAATGATTTTAATTTCAACACATTATAATTAGAAGAGTTTAATTTTTATTTCACTTAGTGGCAACGTTTTAATTTTCGTCTGTAGAAATCGTTGTAAGAAGAATTCTAAGTAAATATTATTTTGCCTTTGCTAGTCGGTAATCAGTAAATATTTAGTTACGACAAATTAAGAATAATGTAATAAATGTGCATAAAAATACCCAGAAAATTATTAAAGAACATTATATTGTCTTTGACCTTGAAAGAATTAAGAAAGGTAAGTAATACTATTTTTTTAAATAAGAATAATCTGATATGAAGCTTCTTTGAAAATAATCCGAGATGTCTAATGATTAATCGAATTATCGAATTAGATGATTATAAAGATATTCTTGTGATATTAAGATTATAAAAATAAAATAAAAGAAACTGATAGTTTTTAATTCTTAGTAAAATTGTATTATATTTTAATAAATTTTTGTCATGTCATTATTTTCTGACTCATAAACTTTGATACGAGATTAGATTTAAGCATCCATTTTGTTAACTGTGATACTGTTACACCACCTTGGCGTAATATTTTGTCGCCAAATGGAAAAAAAAAATCGCCAAGACTTGTTGCCGCTTGTTCTGTAATTTCAGTAGCTTTCAATGTAAATGCGGGTATTAGTAAGAAAAAAAAAATTACTGAGGTGGTTGGCGAGATTTAGCTATAAGGAAATGGAGTTTGAGCTTTGCTCCGTGTTGCCATTGTTTTCAGTATTACGCAGTACTATTGGGATTTCCCAAAATTCCAAATTTTATATCTTATTATCTGCGGCGAACATTGCCACAGCTGGCTGATAAAAACGATGGAGAAGTTAAAAAAATCCATTACAGGTTTTTGGAAAAACCACTCTATCATGGATGCTGTAGACAACACCAATCATTTCTGGTACTAAAGCAAGCTAGCTACTCTTTCGCAGCTCAGTAAGAATTTTTGGCACAAGAGAATCCATTGTTGATGTTGACAAAATTGTTAAGCTAGCTCATAATATAGATTTGGATAATATAAATGCTAAAGATATTGAAGAATTTTTACAAATGGTGAAAAGTCTTTCCAACTACGATTTTAAAGAATTAGTAGAAGTGCACAGAGATGACGAAATTAACGTTTCTGAAAATATATAACAAACTGAAAACTTTTTAAAGGATTGTCTGTCGAAAATATTAGTATTCAAAGTATTGTCGTTGGGGAATGTCGCATTTTTGATTTATTGCTTTATAATAAAAAATAAAAATAAAAATAATAAAAAATAAAAAATAAAAAATAAAAATTGATCGAAAGTTGCGTTTGCCCTTCGTATCCGCAACGCGTCCACATAATCAAAATCACCATCTATAATGAGCAAAATTGGAGGTGACTAACAACATTAAATGGCGTCATTTAGGCTTAATCAGAAAAGACAATCTAATTCAGCCCTTTCCAATTTGAGCAACCCATTCTTTAATCCGAGACTAATAATCTTTCAAAGAGCTGAATATTAATTACTAATTACGCAGCAATGCCAAGATAATGACCCCTTGTCCAGAAAAGTAGGCTCACGCAGAGAATGTTGAGTGTAATTACGGAAGGATAGGGACGGAATCGAAGTGCGGACGGTATTTACTAAATAACACCTTAAGCAAAACTGATTGGACTCAAATTACAAGGATGTAATTACGTGAATTGATGTAACGCGTTGTTTACTTTGCGGGGAAGATCGATGCATCAGTTCATACGAAATGTTTGCGGAACTTATTGGTTTGCGTAATAAACTTTTAATGAATAGAGACTTATTAAATTACTTCAATCACCTTGGTTTATATGATGCAAGATTTAATTTTGAAATACAATATGAGCCATAAACTTATAAGTGTTTTAAAAAATTTGTAGGAATTTAAGGCATTGGAATATTTGAATAAAAAAAAAGAATGATAATCTTTATTTATATAATATGTCTGTAAGTGTGTTTGTCTCTGAACTCCTAAATGGCTTGACCGATATTGATGAAATTTTTGCGTGTGATTGAAAAATATGAATGTTTCTATTCTACCCCCTTTGTTGTAAGTCGCCACCAGATGGTGCTGCAGTATATCAATTTCTATATCGTTTAACCAATCGCTATGAAAATTGGTAATAGTATGTATTCGAGTGTGGAAAATAGGTTCATGCTATCCACCATGGTTACTTGCCACCAGAGGGTGCTGCAGCATTTCTTCTTATATACCGTTCCAACGATATCCATTAAAATTAGTACGCACATATAATGGAACATGGAGAATATATTCGCGGTATGTAATGTTGTGCAATGCATTTTTTTTTGTCGGGACTTGTATGGCGTGCTGTGCTAGTACATGTTAAAATGATCTATTTCAAGCATTGAAATCGATTAATTTTGACAGAAATTAGGATTATTGATTCCTGTTGCGTCTTAATAATTTTTTGAATCGTTCTTAATAAATCAGCGAAATTCTTATTGAAATTCTGCTTGATATTCTGCGTAATGTTTTTTCCATAAGCAAAACAATGCCAAACAAAACAATGTTTTTCCGTATATTATTAATATCTTAAAATAGATAGAAATGAAATTAATAAAATCAAAAATATGTTAAGAAATTCTCTCACAAAATTTTAATACTCTAATATATTATATTAATGTTTCATAAAAAGTAATTTTATCGAAGAAGCAAGGATTAAATTAAATATTTATTTAATTTGTTGACTTTAATTTATTGACAACAATTAAATTATTTAAGGCAATAAGCAATGTAATTAAAAACAATTAAATTAAAAGAGTTATTTTGTACTTTAAATAACAATAATTAATTTAATTAAAATTATTAGAAATTAATTTTTAAAGAAAACATTTTTTTAGTGAATACAGATATATTTATTTATAAAATGCATTTATTTTTAATTCTATATAAAATGTGCATTGCAAGTTTCCAGTTAAATAGTTTTTAATACTGCTATAAAAAAATTCTTTTGATCTGTCAGGCCAGTAATTATAATTTATATTATAATTATAATTAAACATAATTATGTAATCGAATAGGTCGATATACAGGTTACCTATAAAATTGTTTATTGCAAGAACAAAATGCATTACAGCCATATTGGGGAAAAAAAACTATAGAATTCCAAACGATTTACTTTCTTTCAAAAATTTCAGTTCATTTTTTAAAAAAAATTGTTTTGTTTTCACCAGACGATCTTTTAGAATAATTTTACACGATTTAATTATTTTATTATTAATTATATTATATTTACACCCTTTATTTGTTTACTATTTAAAATTTTATTATTAATTATATTGTATTTACATCATTTATTTGTTTTCTATTTAGATATTTTATTATTTAATTATTTTATTCTATGGGGCAAAACACGTAACAGCAATTAAAAAAACAACTATAGAACTCGAAACGTTTTTTCTCTTAGGAAAATATCGTTTTCACTTTGAAATGAAATTGTCTTTGTTTTCATCACACGATCTTTTAGAGCAATTTTACATTAATTAATCATTAACTCGTTAAAGAAATTTAAATAATTATTATTTATAAAAAATATCTTGAAAGAAATTTTAAAAATTGCAGATTTCAGTGAAAACGTTCCAAATTGAAGGAGGTCAAGGACATGAAAACCCTGCTCCCCAAAACTCTACCCATAATTTTATGGGTAATAATTATCCAGTATGTGCCATACAATAACTCATTTACAAGATTAATTAATGGCATTAAATAATTTGTCGTGCTATAATAAAATTGATTTTTATTTGAATATTTTATGTTATATTAAAAATAATGAACCCGTTTCAGAATTTTTAATTTGCTTACAAATTGTTTAAATCGATTACGTTTCTACAATAAAACATAATGACTGTTTTCTTTTATAATTATTTTTAAAAATGGAAAACAAAGAAAGGCATTTAAAAAAATCGTTGAATTCGTTCACAATTCTTCTTCCTGTTTTTCTTACAATCCATTCGAAAACTTTTCCCAACACAAAATCCCTATTCACTCCTGCAATTAACCATCACCAGGGAATATACTGACTGCAAATTGACAAAAAAGCTGTCACCCCTAATCACTGAAAAGGGAGGAACAAAAACTTTCTATATTCTCCGACCGAAATTCACTTTCTAGATTTAAACAGAATCAATACTAATTCATAAGATGGTGGATTTCTTGGGAATTGGGGATTGTGTTCTTTTGTTTGTGTAACCGAAATCTTGAAACCAAGTGGACAAAAAACCAAATGAAGCAACATCTCGAAAACGACAAGCTTATTTAAAAGTTTTTGTTTTTTTTTTGAAATGAGGATTTTTGTCTCTGGAGAATGTAAACTAATGCCCTGAATCAAAGATCTCTTAGTTGACTTATTTATTGAGATATCGAAGTATTATTCTTTTAACGTTTTGCTCGAGTTGTGATTTAATTCATTTTATTGGTTTAGGATTAAAAGTACGATGCTCGGTGGAGTATTTGTTTTATTATGCTATCGACATTATAAAAATACGATTTTTTTTTGGTCTTTTAGCAATTGATTTAGGACTAAAATAATTTTTTATTCAGTTAAAAAGTTCTTTTTCAGTTTGAATCAGAGAAATAAGGTATTTGAGGTACAGAAAAGTTCAAGTTTAAAAAGATTTTAAGGATTAGTATAAATTTAAAATTAACTTATATATCTGGCATTTAAAAATATAATATTGTATCGTTATTGTAGCATTTTTTTCCACGGAAAGAGTTGTAGCATTTTTTTTTCCACGGAAAGAGTTGTAGCATTTTGCTTCTATGAGAGAGGAATGCATATTCTTTAACTAGCACATAATAACACAAATCACTCAAATTTGACATCAGAAAAGCTGTGTTGTGGATAATTATGTTACATGCAATTAGTGTATTGTACTCATGAGAGCAGCCTCTCGCTCATATCTGATAGCAGATAATCAGTGTTTTAAATAATGAGACCTCATGAATTTAGCTATTGTCTGTTCGACTTTCACAGGTCGAAACAATGACAGATTGGATATGGACTACGTGAATTGCTGCATCTGGATTGAAGTAAACGATGAAGGGGGAGCGGAATGTATCGGGTGAAAATAATAAAATTTTCTTTGTTTAGTTTGCAGTGTTGTAAAGAAGAATAATTGCGTATATTTAAGATTCATTATGATAACGAAAACATACGCCATTTAGATGCAGGATCCAATAGCAGTGAACAGCAGCTAGAAATGAAATGAAAGAGAGTTACAAGTTGTCACTGAGCCATGAGTAGGTCAAAAAATGTATTAGTAGGGATTGTGATACAGTATTTCACATCGACAGTTTGTTTGTTGGGAGTTTTACCAGCTTTCTCCGACACGAAGTACGGTGGCATGGATGTTTGTTGGTGGTTCGGAATCCGCGTTAATCTGTAGGTCCGGCCCTATTTAGAGTAAAGTGTGCACGAGATGACCGTAGAATTCCATGTACAATTCCAAGTCAAAGTGCAATTCCATGTAAGTTACCATGAAAGGTATTACTTGACCCCACTGATTAACGATGATCCATTAAAATAGTGCTTTCATTAAGGTCAACAATTTTAATGTATTTACAGTCATGACAATAACAGTAACACAACAAACAAAAAAAAAAAGCTAGAGTATAGATATCACTTGTTAAATTTTCTTATAATGGATCAGAAAATTCAGGTAAATTTAGTGAAAAGTTAAGGTGTCAGTTTCAAAATGTAAATTGTACCTGAAAGGTATTAGTTTTTTAAACAGATTAATTTTGTTCCACTATAATGGTTCTTTTTATTAAGGATTTAGTAATTTTAGTGGGCTTATAAGCAACAATAACTGCTATAAAAAGAGCTAGATAAGTGTTAAATTATATTTTAATGCATTAGAAAATTTGAATAAATTTATTGAAAAGATATTAAAGTACTATTTTTAAATATTTTACTAAAACAAAATAGTAAATTTCAAGACTATTGAATTCGAAATATAAATAAACTGCCGTCAAATAACTATGAATAGCTGCGCGATTTCATTGTTGGAATAGAAATAACATTTATTTTTGTGAAGACTGCAAAGACCGCACGTTGCGATAGACGGTTTTTAAATAAATATTTCTTTTCTGAATATTTTGTTATTTTCAATGAAAACATTAAATTTATTTTATTTTCTCCCAAATAAATCGACTCATAAAAGAAAGTTTTTCTTTTCTCAATTCGATTACAGGAATTGAATAAATACGAACTTTTTTCAAAAGCATTTCATCGTTATTGATAGAAAACTTATTTGAGGTTTTCATAAGAAGTTCTTAAAACACAAATACGCAGATGTAGTAAGGTTTAATTTTTTTAAATATTAAAGTGTAGAAAGTAAATAAATAAAGACCGTTATTGAATTCAAACATTTTTTTTTTTTTTTTTTGTAACTCAAAAGGATTTTTACAATACACAAAAGTCTGGTTTTTTCTGGTAAAATAGATGGCTATAGAAAATGTTTTTGTTAAAGAAGACTCATTGATAAATATTTTAAACTTAAATCGAAATAAATTTAAAATTATTTGTAAACAGTTCGCGAAAAAGCAAAAAGCTAAGAAAACACACAGTTCTTGAATTGCCATTCACGAAAGTTAAATTCCATATTCAAAATACTTCAGTTATTCTAAAGAATCAAAATTCAAAATGTTCTAAAACTCACACAAAATTCTAGACGATAATATAACTAATGCTTTGACTTCACTGTAGCTATACGTAAGGAATTATGCCTTTTTTCTATTGATAAAAATGATAACGGCAATATAAATAATGCTTTGACGTCATTTTATCTTTTATGTAAACAATCAAGATTTTTTTTTAAAGTGATAGTATTTTTTTTTTCCAATGCAGCTGGCAATACAGATACAGTTATCTTTATGTCATAAGCAAAGGTCTGCATCTGCTTTTACTCATTTAACACTACCTTTTTACTCATTTTTTGGACCATATTCTTAATAATTTCAGTTTAATTTCATATTAATTTCAGTTTAATTTCATATTCGAAATATTTTAGTTATTCTAAAGAAACAAGATTCAAAATATTCTAAACTCGTACAAAATTCCAGGCGCCATTAAAAATAAAACTTTGACGTAACTGTAGCTTTATTGAAATAATTAAGTTTTTTTTTCTACTAATAAAAATTGAATAAAAAAAAAAAATGACTGACGCTGATCAAAATTTAATTTTTAACTTTGATTCGCAGTTTAGAATTGAATTTTTAATTTTGATTGATGCATTTTAAAATAGAATTCTTAATTTTGATTGATGCAGTTTAAAATTGAATTTTTAGTTTTGATTGACGCAATTTAAAATTGAATTTTTGACTTTTATTTAAAAGAACAGAATTTTCAGTTAATTGCTTAACAAATTGATACTCAGATTTTTGAATACGAAATTTACCTTTTTATACAGTTTCAAATATGATATTAATAATGATATAAATGTTGTATTTAAAAAGTTTTTATATTGATAGTTTAGAAGAAATCTGAGTTTTAGTAAAAACCTTTCCTCCAGACACAAAAAGAGAAATATCCATTCAAATGGAAACTTTTTAGAGTTCAGTGGCATCAAAGTTTCTTGTATGTATGAAGTGCTGTTTTTTATTCCCTTTTGCCTCTCAAACCGTGGGTGAAGAGAACTGCGAAGCACTACGCGTTTCATGTCTAGAAGGAAGTCCGGCTTAAGTAGCGCGTGCAGATGGAGGCAATTCACCTCTGTCTGATACATTAAAAAATAAGGAAAACAGTAACAAAATACCATTCTTACTTTTTACTTTAAGGGGACAAGACATCGTTGTTTTTCTCTTGGAAAATTGCTAGAGGTTTTTTCAACTTGAGGGATGTATTAGAAAATAAATACTCACAATCCAGATTAATTCCTGGGTTGTACACAGCTTTCTTGCCTACTACATTATATATAAACACTGGTTGCGTACATACTAATTCTTACTTTCTGAACATACAATTATTAATTAAGCTATTACATTAAGTCCCACTGATTCTTTTTACTCCTTTTTTAGCATAAAAGAGCTTATTTCTCTTTTATAATCACTGATAAACGTTTTCATTCGTGTAGTCCAATCGTTCGCAAAGACTATCGTATGTTGTGGTATTCCAAAGAAATCTATGCCCAAATATAAAAATAAGTTAAGTCTTTTTCATGTCATTTTTTCCAATAAGAGATAGCTTTCATTACAAATACTGTTTGCTTTTTTTTTTTCTTCACTTAAAATGTCGCCAAACAGCATTAATAAGCCAAAGAAGGTTTTCTAGAAACTAGAAGCGGCAACGTCCATGGTTGCCTACTCGTCGCGCATGTGTCTATATGATTTTCAATAAATATATTTATTCAAAATTTATTTATTATTATTTATTCTAAACATTTAAGATTAAAATTACGTAGTCTAAACTGGCAACAAATTTTCAAACGCCTATATAAATAATGCTTTGACGTCACTGATGGATTATGTGTAGAATTAAAGTCTTTATTTTTAATAATAAAAATTTAAGCAGGAAAAATATTGGACGCAGATTAAAACTGAGTTTTCAAATTTTATTCAAAAGGACAGAATTCTGAGTCAATTTATAACAAATCGGTGAACAGATTTTTCAATACGAAGTATGAATTTTACCTTTCATATAGTGTTAAATAAGTTATTAATAATGATATAAATGTTGTATTTAAAAATTTTATTTTTTTATTGATAGTTTAGAAGAAATGGTACTTACGTATTAACGCTACCTTGGCTACAGTTGCTCCAATAAAGAGCAATCTTGTTGTTCGCACGCGCAAGCAGTTTTCTTTGAACGCCAACCACAGGTACAGATTTGGCGGTTTTAAATGGAATTCTGCTTCCCTCAAACCAGTTGTCTTTTCTAAGTTCCACATGATAAGCACACTGACTGAAATTGCATTTCTAAAACTTTCGTTTACCAAAATAAAGTTTCATGTCATGGGAATTGGGACATTTTCGTTTCTTTGGTAAAATATTTCGCTCCTGAAAAAATAAAATTGCATCTTGTTCTGTTTCTGGCAAATCACAAATACGCATTTTCTTTGCACTAAAAAATGGCGTCAAAAATCAGCAAATCTGTAGCTAGCGCCACTTAAAACCGCCAAATCTGTAGCCAAGGTAGCGTTAATACGTAAGTACCGAAGAAATATTAGTTAGTTTTAATAAAAACATTTCCTCCAGACTCAAAATAAAATTATCCATTCAAATGGAAACTTTATAGTTCAGTGGCAACAAAGTTTCTTGTATGTTTAAAGTGCTGTTTTGATTCCTCTTAGACCGTGGGGTGAAGAACTGCGGAGCAATACGCGTTTCAAGTCCAGAAGGCTAAAGTAGGCCGTCGAGATGGAGGCAGTTCACCTCTCTGTCTGATACATTCAAAAGGAGCAAAATAACATTCTTACTTTTTATATCAAGGGAAAATGCATCGTTGTTTTTACTCTTAGACAATTGCCAGGGGCTTTTTTTAACTTGAGGGATATATTAGGGGGAAAAAATGGCTCCCAATCCAGATTAATTCCTCTGTTGTATACTGCTTTGTCTACTATATTACATGTAAACACCGGTTACATATATACTAATGTACAAATTCTTAATTTCCGGACTTGCAAGGATAAATTCAGCAATTGCATCAAGTTCAATTACTAAATTTCATATGAAATTGCAGTGTTTTCTTGCATTTTACTATAAAAATACTTTTCTCTTTCACAATCGTTGAAAAAAATTTCATTTATGTAGTCCACTGGTTTCCGGGATTGTGGCATTCCAAAGAAATTTGTACCCAAATATAAAAATAAGTATAGTTAATTTTGTTCTTGTCATTTTTCCCATTCAAAGACGGCTTCCATTACAAACAATTAACCTCCGTGGTTGTTTTTTTTCTTTCCGTAAAATGTCGCCAAACAGCAATAACGAGCCAAAGAAGGTTTCGGAGAAACTTTTTTTTATTGAAAAGCACTTGATTTTACATCATTGGCTCCTAATAGAAACTAGAATTTTCAACTGTTATTGTTACTTACTGGTTTACATGATCTACATGATTTGAAATAAAAACATCATAAGCGTCGATATGATTTTAAATAAAAACATTTTTATTGCAGCCTCTGAGACTCCAACTTCTGGTAGTAGTAGTCTGTAGTGTTAACCATTTGGATATAAAATTTAACAGGTAGTAGCTGACGCTTATTTCTCAGAAATTCTTATATTGTGCACTTACATTTATTTGTAGATTTCCGATTTCAAAAGTTTGAGGACTACTAAAGTAGTCTCTGTGATTCTTCTTTTTCCATGTTCTGCAATCTGCAAACTAAACACTTTTAAGGATTTGTCTTGATAGCCATTTCTACTGTTGACCAACCTTGAAAACGTTTGTAGTTTACGAATGCATTGCTCGCTGTACTTGAAGTAGAAAAACTGCTAATTTTCGTGAACATGTAGAGACCGTAAATGCTAATATAAATCACAGGTTAGTGTTAACCGTTAAATTTAAAACCGTTTAATTTTGTAATGTGGTGATAAATGTACATGAATACTGTACCTGGTTAATTTGAATTGCTATAGAATTTATTTATCTGGAGAACAAAGAGAAAAGTTACGTTTTTGTCTTATGTTTCTATATTATGAGTTATGTGTTATGTTTCTATAATTGCTCATTTTTTTTTTATCTGCAGAAAATTGAATTAACTTTATTCAATATACAGGAATAAAATAACTAAAAACTGTAGTTCTTTAGATAGATTAAATTAAATATCCTTATTTAAAAATTTGCATTGTTGAAAAACTGAATATTAAAAAAAAAAAAAAAAATTTTAGAAAAGGAATGGTTATCATCATTTGAAAAAGCCTAATTTCTCGATCATAGTTTTTTA